>PVIY010041638.1:0-21511 GCA_004026745.1 Myrmecophaga tridactyla | reverse complement strand
GTCTCTTGGTCACAAATTCTCTCAGCGAATTTTTGTCTGCAAATGTTTTAATTCCCCCTCATTTTTAAAGGACAGTTTTGCTGGATATAGAATTCTTGGTTGGCGGTTTTTCTCTTTTAGTATCTTAAATATATCATCCCACTGTCCTCTCACCTCCATGGTTTCTGCTGAGAAATCTATGCATAGTCTTATTGGGCTTCCCTTGTGTGTGATGGATTATTTTTCTCATGCTGCTTTCAACATTCTTCTTCCTTTTTGACATCTGACATTCTGATTAGTAAGTGTCTTGGAGTACGTCTATTTGGATCTTTTCTATTTGGGGTACGCTGCACTTCTTGGATCTGTAATTTTAAATCTTTCATAACAGTAGGGAAATTTTCAGTGATAATTTCTCCATTAGTTTTTCTCCTCCTTTTCCCTCTTCTTCTCCTTCTGGTACACCCAACACATGTATATTTGTGCGCTTTATGTTTTCATTCAATTCCCTGGGTCCCTGCTCATATTTTCCCATTCTTTTCCCTATATTTTCAGATTTCAGGTGCTCTGTCTCCCAGTTCACGAATCCTATGTTCTGCCTCTCAAAATCTACCATTGTAGGTTTCCATTTTTTTTCATCTCTTCTACCGTGTCTTTCATTCCTATAAGTTCTGTGATTTGTTTTTTCAGACTTTCGATTTCTTATTTTTGTTCATTCCTTGCCTTCTTTATATCCTCCCTCAATTCATTGATTTGGTTTTTGATGAGGTTTTCCATGTCTATTCAAACATTCTGAATTAATTCTTTCAACTCCTGTATCTCTTTTGAATTGTTGGTTTGTTCCTTTGGGCCATTTCTTCAATTTTCTTAGTATGATTTGTAATTTTTTGCTGGCATCTAGGCATTAAATTACCTTAATTAGTTTATTCTGGAGATTGTTTTCACTTTTTTTTTCCTAGGATTTTCTTGCTGGATGACTTTGTTGTCTGTCTGTTCTTTGACATTCAGTTCAGCTTATTCTAGTCCTCTAGCTTAGGTTTTGTTTAATAGATCAGAATTTTTCAGTTCTTGTTTTTTGTTTCTTGCCCTGCCTGTATGGTGCCTTTCCCCCACCCCTTAGGAGGGTCTACTTAGGTATTATAGATCCCAGTCAGATCTTCCCAGACCAAACTGGTCACCTCTCAGGACTGAAACTGATACTGTCCTGCATCAGTTTTCCCTGAGGGTGAGACCCAGCAGATTAAAACTCTTTCTTATGGAGCCTCTGGACTCTGTGTTTTTCCCATCCTGCCCAGTGTGTGGCACTTGTCTGCCTGCAGGTCCCACCAGCATAAGATGATGCAGTACCTTTAACTTCATCAGACTCTACCTGCTGGGGTGTGGTGGAGACAGAGGAGAGGTTGTAGGCTGGCTTTAATTGCTTCCCTTTTCCAGACCCTGGGGTCTGGACTCTTTGAGGGAGGGATTCCACCTGAGCTGGGCCCCATCCCTCTCCTGGGGAAGGCACAGGCTTCAGACAAACATTCAAACAAGCTTAATTCTGCCTATGCCTGTGGCAGTGGAGCCTGAGGAGCCCTGCAGCTGTATCCAAAGAGTAATGAAGCTATAGAAACACAGCCACAAAAGAGAAAAAGAAAAATCCTTTTCAGAGTAGGACCCCATTCCTTGGGTTTGCCAATCAAGAGCTTAAGCTGGTACGTTGCTCTGTGTATCTCCAGGTCCTATGTGCCCCCTCCTTTCCTGCAGGGCCCAGACCATTTCAGATAAAAAAAAAAAAAAAACCATTTTTTTTGTTTTGTTTTGTTTTTCTTTTTCTGTCAGCCTTGCCCCCTCTGCACCAGGGCAAAAACCAGCGACCTCCACTTTTACTCGAGGTTCAGCTGAGCTGGGGGCCTATTTTTAGTAGTCAGAATTTGTGAATTAATTCCACAGTTGGAGTTTGGTTGCACTCAGCCCCTGCTGCTGGTAAAGTTCCTTTTCTTCCCCTCTGGGAAGCAGCCTATGGGGGAGGGGTGCCACCCACCACAGCTTGGGGGACTCACCGTTCTGGGGGGGCTCGCAGCCGGTCCAGCTGGTCCAGACTGGGGTACACTGTGAGTCCAGTCACTAACGTGGCCCCAGCAGTTGTTCTGTCCTGTTCCTGGCTATTTATGAGCTACTCTGGAGGACGAACTAAATTCCACACCTCGCTAAGCCGCCACCTTGACACGCTCCCAGAAGTTTAAGTCTGAAAACACAGTCAATATCATCCTTTACCATTTAGTGTGATTTACCTTCGTCCTAACTAGATCAGCTTCATTCATATCTCTAATGAAGTCTGATATCTTTTTCACCATTTTTAACAGTTGCTGCATGGGGTAATGCTGACTTTTAGAGATGCAGAACTATAGCTCTGAGTCTCAGGTATCACACAGATACCCAAAGTTCCAGGGAATGACCAGGCTATACACACAGAGCTCAGCATCTCAGAATCCAGAAGTAACTATTCCAACTCAGGAACAGATGTGACTATTCTCTTACAATTAGAGCATTTAGGAGCCATTGCAGTAAGCCTTCCCCTGATGACCTAATGCTCTCAAATTCACTTCTCAGAGTTTTCACCTTATAGGTAGTTTATATTAGCAAGGTATTATAATATTTGTCTTTTCCTTTTCTGGTTTATTTCACTCAGCATATGTCCTCAAGTTTCAGGCACCTAGCTGCAGCCACTCAATATTCCATTGCACACCCCACAGTTCACCCTTCTGTTCATCGGTCTAGTGTGTACCCTTAGGCCACCTCCATTTATTGCAAATCATGAATACTGCCACCAGAAACACCAGTGTGCAAATGTCCATTTGTGTACCTCCTTTCAGTTCTTCCAAGCATACACCTAACAAGGGGTGTGCTGGTTTGAAAATATTATATACCTCAGAAAAGCCATGTTTAATCCTGATTCCATCTTGTGGAGGTAGCCATTTCTTTTTTTAAACATGACAACATACAAACACTAGTAGTCTTACCATATGATTGTTCCATTCTTGGTATATAATAAATAGCTCAAAATATCATCACATGGTTGTATATTGATCATCATGATCATTTCTTAGAACATTTGCATCAATTCAGAAAAAGAAATAAAAAGAAAAAAGAAAAAAATCCATACATACCATACCCCTTACCCCTCCCTCTCATTGACTGCTAGTATTTCCATCTACTCAATATATTTTAGCCTTTCTTTCCCCAATTTTTTTCTGTACCCCTTACCACTCCCTTTCATTGATCTACTAAAGTTATTTTTATTTGTTCCCCCCATTATTTATTGATTTTTAATCCATATGCTTTACTCCTCTGTCCATACTGTAGATAAAAAGAGCATCAGACACAAGGTTTTCATAATTTCACAATCACTTTGTGAAAGCTCTGTCATTATACAATCATCGTCAAGAAACATGGCTACTGGAACACAGCTCTAAATTTTCAGGCACTTCCCTCCAGCCTCTCCAATATACCTTAACTAAAAAGGTGATATCTACATAATGTGTAAGAATAACCTCCAGGATAACCTCTCAACTCTGAAATCTCTCAGCCATTGACATTTTATTTTGTCTCATTTCTCTCTTCCCCTTTTTGGTCAAGAAGGTTTTCTCAACCCCTTGATGCTGAGTCTCAGCTCATTCTGGGACTTCTGTCCCATGTTGCCAGGAAGGTTTACACCCCTGGGAGTCATGTCCCATGTAGAGAGGGGGAGGGCAGTGAGTTTTCTTGTTGTGTTGCCTGGGAGAGAGAGGCAGCTATTTCTTTTAATCCTAATTCAATAATATTTGTTGGAAACTTTTGATTAGATTATTTCCACGGAGACATGGCACACCCAATTGTGAGTGTGACCTTTTGATTAGATGGAGATGTGACTCCACCCGTTCAAGGTGGATCTTGATCAGTTTACTGGAATCCTTTAAAAGAGGAAAGATTTTAGAGAGAGCCCGAAATGACAGCCAACAGAGAGAGAGGCTTGGAGAACATTTGTTCAGATCTTGGGAGATGCTTGGAGCCCAGCAGAGATTGCAGTGAGATGTGAAGCAGGCCAGAACCTGGAGAGAGCCAAGGGAAGCCAAGAGATGGAAGCCAGCCCTGGAGAAGGAAAGTGAGGAACCCCCACAGGAACAGAGGCTGAAAGCAAGGAGCCCAGGAGCAAGGGACCAGCAAAGGCTAGTCACATGACTTTCCAGCTGACAGAGGGTTCCTGACACATCAGCCTTTCTTGACTGAAGGTGACCTCTAGATGCCTTAGTTTGGACACCTTATAGGCTTAGAACTGTAGACTAGTAACTTATTAATTCCCCCTTTTAAAAGCTGTTCCAGTGCTGGTGTAATGCAGTCCAGCTGCTTATTGACAAGAACAATGGGGTTGCAGGATCCTGTGGCAGCCCTCTGCTCAGCCTCCGTGGAGCCACCACACTGCCCTCCAGAGGGGCTGCTCCACTCTGCTTCCCTGTGGACAGAGAGTAGGACACCTCTCTCTCCACATTTTATCCAGCACATATAGCCTTTTTTATTTTTATCTTTTAAGTTTTAATGCAACTTTATCGATATGTATTATATATTCATATATCATGTGGTTATCCAAAGTGTGCACTTAATGGCTCACAGTCTCATCGTATAGCTGCGTATTCATCATCACAACCTACTTTTCCCCCCCACATTTCAAAGTACACTACAACAATTAGTTGTAGAATAGATTCCAGAGTATGGTTATGGGTTACAATTCCACAATTTTAGGTTTTTACTACTAGCTGCTTCAAGACACTGGAGACTAACAGAAATATCAATACAATGATTCAGCAATCATATTCATTTGTTAAACCCTACCTTTTTTGTATAACTCCACCATCACCTTTGATCTTTCTGTCACTCTTTAGGGGTATTTGGGCTATGCCCATTCTAACTTTTTCATGTTGGATGGGGCTGTTGATAATATGGGATAGAGGAATGGAACTAGTTAAGGTTCTGGAGAGGGTGGCCCTTGTACATTTCAGGACTCACCTGGCCCAGGGACCCATTTGGAGGTTGTTGGTTTCTGGGAAGTAATCATAGTGCATGAAACCTTTGTAGAATCTCATATAAAGCCCTAGGTGTTCTTTAGGATTGGCAGGAATGGTTTTGGTTGGGGTTTGGCAAATTATGGTGGGGTAGGAAGGTCTAACTGAAGCTGCATGAGACTAGCCTCCAGAGTAGCCTCTGGACTCTATTTGAACTCTCTCAGCCACTGATACCTTACTGGTTACACTTCTTTTCCCCCTTTTGGTCAGGATGGAATGGTCAATCCCATGATGCCAGGATCAGGCTCATACCTGGGAGTCATATCCCATGTTCCAGGGACATTTTCACCCCTGGATGTCATATCCCATGTAGGGGGGTAGACAGTGCTTTTACTTGCAGAATTGGACTTAGAGAGTGACAGGGCACACCTGAGAAGCAAAAGAGGTCCTTTGGGAATAATTCTCTTTTTTTTCTACTTAAAAAAAAATTTTATTGTAAAAACTTAACAAATACACAAACATTCTTTTTTTAATTTTATTTTTTAAATACCAAAAAACACCAAACAAATGCAAACATTCTTATTTTGATCACTCCATTCTACACATATAATCAGTAATTCACAATATCATCACATAGTTGCAAATTCATCATCATGATCATTTCTTGGAACATTTGCATCTATTGAGAAAAAGAAATAAAAGGAAAACAGAAAAAAAATTATACATACCATACCCCTTACCCCTCCCTTTCATTGATCGCTGGCATTTCAAACTAAATTTATTTTAACACTTGTTTCTCCTATTATTTATTTTTATTCCATATGCTCTACTCGTCTGTTGACAAGGTAGATAAAAGGAGCATCAGACACAAGGTTTTCACAATCACACAGTCACATTCTGAAAGCTATATCATTATACAATCATCTTCAAGAAACATGGCTACTGGAACACAGCTCTACATTTTCAGGGAGTTCCTGCCAGCTTCTCCATTACATCTTGAATAACAAGGTATATCTACTTAATGTGTGAGAATAACCTCCAGGATAACCTCTAGACTCTGTTTGGAATCTCTCAGCCATTGACACTTTGTCTCATTTCGCTCTTCGCCCTTTTGGTTGAGAAGGTTTTCTCAATCCCTTGATGCTGAGTCTCAGCTCATTCTAGGATTTCTGTCCCACGTTGCCAGGAAGTTTCACACCCCTGGGAGTCATGTCTCATGTAGACATGGGGTGGGTGGTGAGTTTGCTTGCTGTTGGCTGGAGAGAGAGGCCACATCTGAGCAACAAAAGAGGTTCTCTTGGGGGTGGCTCTTAGGCCTAATTTTAAGTAGGCTTGACCTATCCTTTGTGGGGTATGAACAAACCCCAAGACTAGGGGCTCAGCCTATAGCTTTGGTTGTCCACACTGCTTGTGAGAATATCAAGAATTCAACTTGGGGAAGTTGAATTCTCCCCCATCCTCACCATTCCCCGAAGGGGACTTTGCAAATACTTTTTTATTCACTGTTCAAATCACTCTGGGATTTATCGGGGTATCACTCTGGACAAACCAACAAAATCTCATGTCCTACTCAAGGTTCCATGTACTTATGGTGTTCAATTAAGCTGTCTACATAAGTTATATTAAGAAATGCACTAATCAAAATATAAATTTTGTAACAAATAAACATTTTTTGCTTTAGTCTCACACATAAGTTGAAATTTTAAAATATTAATTACCATCTATTTTCAGCACCCTGCAGTAATGACATTCCTTTGTTCTTCCTCAGGCAAAAACATTTTTAAAATTTGTACATGTAGTCACTATCATTACACACTCTAGGCATTCCTAGATCATACCATCTCAGTCTCCATCGTCTTTCTTTCTTTCTGATTTCATCTGTGCCCCCAGCCCTCCTCCCTCTATCATTCTCACATTCAGCTTCATTCAGTGTTTTAACATAATTGTATTACAGTTAGGTAGTATTGTGCTGTCCATTTCTGAGTTTTTACATTCAGTCCTGTTGCACAGTCTGTATCCCTTCAGCTCCAATTACCCAATATCTTACCCTATTTCTATCTCCTGATGGTCTCTGTTACCAACGAAATTCTCCAAGTTTATTCACTAATGTCAGTCCATATCAGTGAGACCATATAGTATTTGTCCTTTTTGTTTTTAGCTAATCTCACTCAGCATAATGTCCTTAAGGTCCATCCGTGTTGTGACATACTTCATAACTTCATTCTGTCTTACAGCTGCATAATATTCTATCATATGTATATACCACAGTTTGTTTAGCCACTCCTCTGTGGATGGAAATTTTGGCTGTTTCCATCACTTCACAACTGTAAATAATGCTGCTATAAACATTGGTGTGCAAGTGTCTGTTTGTGTCCTTGCCCTCATGCCCTCTGAGTAGACACCTAGCAATGGTATTGCCGGGTCATATGGCAATTCTATATTTAGCTTTTTGAGGAACTGCCACACTGCCTTCCACGGTGATTGTACCATTTGACATTCCCACCAGCAGTGGATAAGTGTGCCTCTTTCTCCACATCTCCAACACTTGTCATTTTCTGTTTTATTGATAATGGCCATTCTGGTGGGTGTGAGATGATATCTCATTGTGGACAAACACGAAACATTCTTGACATACAAACATTCCATACATGGTGTACAATCAATTGCTTATCATATCATCACATAGTTGTGTATTTTTCACCATGATCATTTTTTTTGAACATTTGCATCACTCCAGCAAAAGAAATAAAAAAGAAAAAAGAAAAAACTCATACATACAAACCCTTTGCCCCTCTCTCTCATTGGCCACTAGCATTTCAATCTACTCAATTTATTTTAACCTTCGTTACTCCCATTGTTTATTTTTTATCCATATTTTTTACTCACCTGTCTATGCCCTAGATAAAAGGAGTATCAGATACAAGGTTTTCACAATCATACAGTCACACTGTAAAAGCTATATAATTATACAACCATCTTCAAGAAACAAGGCAACTGGAACACAGCTTCCCTCTAGCCACTCCACCGCTACCATAAATTAAAAAGGGGATATCTGTATAATGAGTAAGAATAACTTCCAAGATAACCTCTTGACTCTGTTTGAAATCTCTCAGTCACTGACACTTGATTTTATCTCATTTCTCTCTTCCCCCTTTTGACTGAGAGGTTTTTATCAATTCCTTAATACTGGGTCCTGGCTCATCCCGGGATTTCTGTCCCACATTCCCAGGGAGATTTACACCCCTGGGAACCATGTCCCACATGGGACAGAAGGGCAGTGAGTTCACCTGCAATGCCAGCTTAGAGAGAGAGAGAGCGAGGCCACATCTGAGCAACAGAAGAGGCTCTCTGGGGGTAACTCTTAGGCCTAATTTTAAGTAGGCTTAGCCTATCCTCTGCAGGAATTAGTTTCATAGGGGCAAACCCCAAGATGGAGGGCTCAGCCTATTGATTTGGTTGTCCCCACTGCTTGTGAGAATATCAGAAATTCTCCAAATGGGGAAGTTGAATATTTCTCCTTTTCTCCCCATTCCCCCAATACTTTGCAAATATTTCTTTATTCACTGTCCAAATCACTCTGGGATTTATTGGGGCATCACAATAACCTAGACAAACCAATAACATCTCATGCCCTATTCAAGATTATATGTATTTATGGTGTTCAATTAAACTGACCATGCAAGTTAAATTAGGAAATGCACTTGCCAAAATATAAATTTTGCACCAAATAAACATTTCTCCCTTTAGTCTCACACAGAAGTTGAAAGTTAAAAATATGGACATCATCCTTTATGCTGTCTTCTGATACACCTTAGTCCTATCCAGATCAGCTTCATTCATATCTCTTCTCAATATCTGATCACTTTTTCAACTTTTTAAATAGTTCCCATATGGGGTACTGCTGACTTTCATAGCTTCAGAGCTCAAACTCTAATCTCAGGTGTCATATAAATACCCGAAGTTTCTGGGAAAGACCATGTTATATACAAACATCTCTATATGTGAGAATTTAGAATTAACAGCTACACTTCCTGAATAGATGTGATTGCTGTTAAAAGCTTACAGTCTAGGACCCTTTACAATATGTCCCAACCTGATATCCCATGCTTTCAACTTTAGTTCACTGAATTTTTGTATTATAGTTAGTCCATATGATTGAGACATGATAATATTTGTCTTTTTGTTCTTGACATTTCATTCAACATACAGCTCTTAAGATTCATTCATCTAGTTGCATGCCTCACAACTTCATTCCTTCTTGCGGCACTTAGTAGTCCATTGTATGTATACACCACAGTTCCCCCTTCCATTCCTCAGTCATTGTACCCTTAGGCCACCTCCATTCATTGTGGATAATGAACACTGCCACCAGAGACACCCGTGTGCAAATGTCCATTCCTATCCCACACTCAGCTCCTCCAGGTATAGACTGAGCAACGGGGTTTCAGGATCATACGGCAATCCCACCCCTAGCCTCCTATGGAACTATCACACTGCCCTCCAAGGGGCTGCACCGCTTACTTCCCTATCGACAATGAGTAAGTACATCTTTTTCTCCACATTTTCTCTAGCACTTGTTTCTCTCTGCTAATCTTTAAATAGTTTTATTCACAAATCATACAATCCAGCCTAAGTGATAGACATGCCTTCGCCACCATACTTTATCAGAAGACATTTCCTTTTCTTCCACAAAGAATACATATCCCTCTCCCAATTCCCTCCACCTGTTGACATTTAGCTTTGGCATAATGTCTTTGTTACATTCAGTGGAAGCATATTACAATGTTACTATTGAGTATAGACCCTAGCTTGCATTAACTGTACTTTTCCCCATATACCATCTATTTTCAACACTCTGCAATATTAACATTCATTTGTTCTCCCTCATGTAAAGATGTTTTTTAATTTGTCCATTTACTCACCATTGTACACCCAAGGCATTCCTAAATTATACCATCTCAGTCTTTATCGTCTATCTTTCCTTCTGGTTTCATTTGTGCCCCCAGCCCTCCTCCCTCTATCATTCTCACATTCAGCTTCATTCAGTGTACTTACATTATTGTGCTACAATCAGGTAGTATTGTGCTATCCATTTCTGAGTTTTACAATCAGTCCTGTTGCACAATCTGTATCCCTTTAGCTCCAATCACCCAATATCTACCCTATTTCTATCTCCTGATGACCTCTGTTCTTAACTGAAATTCTCCGAGTTCATTCATTAATGTTAGTTCATATCAGTGAGACCATATAAAAACAGAACATCTTGTTTCTGGCTAATCTCACTCAGTATAATGTCCTCAAATTCCAACCATGTTGTTACATGCTTCATGACTTTATTCTGTCTTTTGGCTGCGTAATATTCCATCGTATGTACATACCATAGCTTGTTTAGCCACTCATTCATTGATGGACATTTGAGCCATTTCCATTTCTTGGCAATTGTAAGTAACACTGCTATAAACATTGCTGTACAAATGTCTATTTGTGTCCTTGCCCTCATGTCCTCTGAATAGATACCTAGCAATGGGATTGCTGGATTATATGACAATTCTATACTTAGCTTCCTGAGGAACTGCCAAACTGCCTTCCACAGCAGTTGTACCATTTTACATCCCCACCAACAGTGGATAACTGTGTCTCTTCTTCCACATCCTCTCCTGCACTGGTAGTTTTCTGTTTTATTTTGATGTTGGTCATTCTAGCGGGTGTGAGATGATATCCCATTGTGGTTTTGATTTGCATTTCCCTTATAGCCAGTAAAGTTGAGCATCTTTTTCTTGTGCCTTTTAGCCATTTGTATTTCCTCTTCAGAAAAGTGTCTGTTCATGTCTTTTGCCCATTTTTAAATTTGGTTGTTTGTCTTTTTGTTGTTGAGTTGAAGAATCTATTTATAAAATTCTGGATACTAGACCTTTATCTGGTGTATAGTTTCCAAATACTGTCTCTCATTGCATAGGCTGCCTTTTTACTTTCTTGACAAAATTCTTGGATGCACAAAAGTGTTTAATTTTGAGGAGTTCCTATTTATCTATTTCTTTCTTCAGTGCTTGTGCTTTGGGTGTAAGATCCAGGAACCTGCCTCCTATTACAAGTTTTACAAGCTATTTCCCCACATTTTGTTCTAAAAGTGATATGGTGCCTTTAACTTCAACAGACTCTCCCTGCTGGGGGCATGGTTGAGACAGAGGTAAGGTTATAGGTTGGCTTTAATTGCTTCAGTTTTCCAGTCCCTGGGGCCTGAATTCCTTGAGGGAGGAATTCCACTTGATCTGGTCCCCACCTTTCTCATGGGGATAGTACAGCTTTTAGGGAATTAAATCCTTTCACCTGACTAGTTACTTTGTCTCTCAGACAAGCTTAAGTCCACCCTTGCCTGGGGTAGTTGGAGCCTGAGAAGCCTTGCATTTCTATCTAATGAGCTGCTAAGTAGTAGAAACAGAGCAAAAAAAAAAAAAATCCTTTTCAGAGCAGGACCCCAGCTCCTCAGGTTTATTAATCAAGAGTTTAAGTTGTGGGTGCCTGCTGTGGCCCAGCAGGCAGAGCTCCGACCTGCCATGCTGGAGGTCTGGAGTTTGATCCCTGGTGCCTCCTGCCCATATGCAAATTTAAAAAAAAGAGCTTAAGTTGTTATGTAGCTCTATGTATCTCCAAGCTCTATGTACCCCTCTCTTTTTGGGTCCAGCCCTTTTCAGGTATTTTTTGCTGTCTGACTCAAAAAGCCTCTGTTTTGTTGTTGTTGTTGTTTTTCTGTCAGCCTTTCCCCCTCTCTGCTGGGGCAAAAACTCCGAGTAACTTTAGTTCTTATTTCAGGTTTATCTGATCTGGGGTCTATTTTTAGTGGTCAGAGTTTGTTCATTAATTCTGCACTTGGAGGTTGGCTGAGCTCAGCCCCTGCTGCTAGTGAAGTCTCTTTCCTTCCCCTTTGGGGAACCAGCCAGTGGCCGAGGGGCACTGACCTCCGTGGCTTGGGGAACTCACAGTTCTGTGTGGGGTCTCAGCTGGTCCAGCTTCTCAAGACTGATGTCCTCTGTGGCTCTGGTCACTGATGTGGCCCCAGCACTGTTCCTGGTTGTTTACTAGCTTCTCTGGAGGATGAACTAGATTCTACACCTCACTAAGCCACCATCTTGCCCCCAGTCTAGAAGTAATTCTTAGGTATACCTATAGGTAGGCTAAGCTTCTCCGCTATAAAAATAAACTTCACAAGAGCTATCCTCAGGATCAAGGGCTTGGCCTATTGATTTGGGTATCCCTAATGCTTGACATAGTATCAGGGGTTTCCTTAGTGATTAAGTTTATTAGTTCCAATTTTTTTCTCCCATCCCTCAATGGACTTTGTCAGTACTTTTTGATCATTTGCTTAATATACTCTGGGATGTACCCAGGCATTACAATAAGCTATACAGGATTACAGGTCCTCATTCTCATTCTGGGCTCCCCGTGTTTGGGTTGCTTAAATGATCTATCCAGACAGGTTGAGTTAGATTATGTGCTACAGAAAATTTAGGTTCTGGACAAAATAAATCTATCTTCCTTTGGTCTCAATGACTAGGTGAAGTTCTAAAATGCAGACAATGTCTTCCTTATCCCTGTATCCTGAATTACCTTAATCCTGACCTGATAGGTTTCATTCTTATCTTTAAATACAAGGTTTTATATATATATATATATAACACAGTCTCAAAATCTAGAAATAACAATTACCACTCCAGACTCAACATGACAGCTATAAAAGTTTATAATCTAGGCCCCAATTTTCCTATAAATATTTTCTAAATGAGACCATACCATATCTGCTCTTTTGTTTCTGGCTTATTTTGCCTAGCAAAATATCTCACAGGTTCATTCACAATCTTGCATGCTTCACAACTTCATTCCTTTTTGTAGCAATACAGTATTCCATCATATGAATAACCATCGCTCACCAATCGACTTCTCAGTCAGTGCATCCTTCAGCCAGCTCCATCCACTGGGCATCATGCATAATGTTGAAAGTCAACAGTACACTCTCAATTTTAGAAAATTTCATTGTTCACAAGAGGAAGATAACCAATAAACTCACTTTCACCGAATAAAAAATCCAAACTTCCCCTTAACTCTTCTCCTACCTCCCATTATTTACCCCGGTAATGCCGTGGTACTGCTGATGTCTTCCTGTTAAACATAGCCCATAGCATGCAATAGCAGTTCTCCCCCATACCCTGAAATGATTTACTTTTTGTACAAGATTCATACCTTTGAAGTAGTTGATGCAAGAACTTACTTATATCTGTAGTGTTAATCAGTGGAATACATGAGTCTATATGACCCCTTTCAATCATGTTCACTTTCAATATGATAATGTTATTATAGACTCACTAGTGAACTGCCTTCACTTCTATCCATTCCCTTACATTTAAGTTCAACCTCATTAGCTAACTGTTTAACCGTCTCTAGCTTCTGTGAATCTCTAAGTCACCTATATTCTGTTTTATAGGCCTCTGATTTTACCCTTACCATGGTCATAAAAGTAGAATCATACAGTATCTAACCTTTTGTGTCTGGCTTATTTCACTCAGTATCATGTCCTCAAGGTTCGTCTACTTTGTCCTGTCTTCAGGATGTCATTTCATCTTACTGATGCAGTCTATTCCATCGTATGTATATACCACATTTTGTTAATCCTCTTCACCTTCTTGCCAAAGTCTTTTGAGGCACAAAAGATTTATCTATTTTTTTCTTTTGTTGCTTCTGCTATGGGTGTAAAGTTTAGGCAGCCACCTCCTATTACTAGATCTCAAAGATGTTTACCGGGTGGCTGCCGTGGCTCAGCAGGCAGAGCTCCGACCTGCCGTGCTGGAGGTCTGGAGTTCGATCCCTGGTGCCTCCTGCCCATATGCAAAATTAAGAAAAAAAAAAAAAAGATGTTTACCTACATTACTTGTAGGAGTTTTATGGTACTGGTTCTTCTTATATTTAGGTGTTTAATCCACTCTGAGTTAATTTTTGTATAGTATATGTTCTAGTTTGCTAGCTACTGGCATGCAATATACCAGAAACAGAATGGCTTTTAAAAAGAGGAATTTAATAAGTTGCTAGTTTACAATTCTAAGGCCGAGAAAATGTCCCAATTAAAACAAGTCTATAGAAGTGTCCAATCTAAGGCATCCAGGGAAAGATACCTTGGTTCAAAAAGGCCAATGAAGTTCAGGGTTTCTCTCTCATCTGAGAAAGCACATGGCAAACACAGTCACGGTTTCTCCCTCAGTTGGAAGGGCACATGGTGAGCACAGCGTCGTCTGCTAGCTTTCTCTCCTGGCTTCCTGTTTCATGAAGCTCCCCGGGAGGCGTTTTCCTTCTTCATCTCCAAAGCACTGGCTAATGGACTCTCTGCTTTGTGGTGCTGCAGCATTCTCTGCTCTCTTTGAATCTCCCATTCTCCAAAATGTTTCCTCTTTTATAGGACTCCAGGAACTTATCAAGACCCACCCAAATGGGTGGAGAGATGTTGTCACCTAATCCAGCTTAACAACCACTCTTGATTGAATCACATCTCCAGGGAGATAATCTGATTACAGTTTTGAACATACAGTATTGAATAGGGATTATTCTACCTTTATGAAATGGGATTTAGATTAAAACATGGCTTTTCTAGGGGACATGCTTCCTTTCAAACCAGCACAATATATGAGATAAGGGTCCTCTTTGATTCTTTTGGCTATTGATATCCAGTTCTTCTTTTTTGGATTTTTTCTTTTTTTGGTATTGGATGGATTCACAAGTCCAAATTCCAGAGGGCAGCATGCAGGCTGGCAACAATGATGAGGGTGTTCAGTGAATTCCCCAGGAAGGGCTGGCTGGCTGAAGTAGAGACACACATGTTCTGTCTTCTGACTGCTGAAATCATCACCACTCCCTTAAATCTTTAACTGATTGGATTAAATCCAACTGATTGAATTCTCTAATTGCAGAAGAAACTCACCTTAGTTGATTATAGATGTAATCAGCCATAGGTGCAGTTAACTGCTGCTGCTGATTTAATAAAACAAATTTCTGGTTTATTACCCAGCTACAAAATGTCCTTGCAGTAATGGTCTGGCCAGTGCTTGTTTGACCAGGCAACTGGGCACTGTCACCTGGCCAAGTTGACACATGAACCTAACCATCACACCATTCTAAGTAAACAATCAGTGGCTTCTGGTATAATTACATAGTTATTGACATTTAGCTTTGGTATATTGCGTTTGCTACATTTAATGGAAGCATATTATAATGTTATTGCTACCTATAGACCCCAAATTGCATTGATTGTATTTTTTTCATATACCATCCCATATTCATCATTTCAATGTAACATTCATTTGTTCTCCCTCATGCACAAACATTCTTATATTTGTATATTTAATCACCATCTTTGTCCACTCTAGTTTTCACTAAGTTATACAGTCCCAGTCTTTATCTTCTATCTCTCCTTCTGGTGTCATACATGCCCCTAGCCTTCCTCTTTCAACCATACTCACACTCAGCTTTGTTCAGTGTACTTACAATATTGTGCTACCATCAGATAGTATTGTGCTATCCATTTCTGGATCTTTACAATCAATCCTGTTGAATATTGTGTACTCCTTCAGGATCAAATACCCAATCTCTACTCTCTTTACATCTTCTGATAACCTGTGTTCTCAACTTTAACTCTCAAAGTTTGCTTATTAAAGTCAGTTCATATCAGTGAGACCATACAGTATCTGTCCTTTTGTTTCTGGCTAATTTCACTCAACATAATGTCCTCAAGGTTCATCCACGTTGTTGCATGTGTCATGACTTTATTCTGTGCCCTTACTGATAGTCTTTGTTTCTGTACTCTTCTCCAAACTTCTCTCTCCTGTCTTTTCCTATCTGCCTGTCGTTTTCCATTTAGTATTTCTTATAGAGCAGGTCTCTCATTCACAGACTCTCCCAGTGTCTGTTTGTCTGAAAATATTTTAAACTCTACCTTATTTTTAAAGGACAGTTTTGCCAGATACAGAATTCTTGGTTGGCAGTTTTTCTCTTTCAGCTGAGAAATCCACACATAGTCTTCTCAAGCTTCCCTTGAATGTGATGGATGGCTTTTTTCTTGCTGCTTTCAAAATTCTCTCATTGACATTTTGACAGTCTGATTAGTAAGTATTTTGAATTAGATCCATTCACATCTATTCTGTTTGGACTACACTGCACTTCTTGGATATGTGATTTTATTTATTTCATAAGAGATGGGAAATTTTCAGTGATTCTTTCCTCTAGTATTCTTTCTGCCCCTTTTCCCTTCTTTTCTCTTTCTGGGACATCCATTACACCTATGTTCATGCATTTCATTTTGTCATTTGAGACTCTGCTCATATTTTCTTTTCTTTTCCCTATCTGTTCTTTCATGTGTAGCATTTCAGATGTCCTGTCCTCTAGTTCACTAACCTTTCTTCTGCCTCTTAAAATCTTCTGTTATAAGTCTCCATTGTGTTTTTCATCTCTTCTATTGTGCCTTTCATTTCCATAAGTTCTGCCATTTGTTTTTTCAAGCTTTCAAGTTCTTCTTTATGGTCACACAATGTCCTCTTCATATCCTTCATCTCTTTTGCCATATCTTCTCTCAACTCATTGATTTGATTTAGCATGTTTGTTTGAACATTTTTAATTAATTGTTTCGACTCCTGTGTCTCATTTGAAATGTTAGTTTGTTCCTTTGACTAAGCCAAATCTGCATTTTCCTAGTATGACTCCCAATTTTTTGCTGATGTCCAGGTATCTGATTTCCTTAATTAGTTTATTCTGGAGGTCATTTCCACTGTTTTTTCTAGGGTTTCTTGTTGGTTGCATAGTTCTCTATTTGTTCTTTGACATTCAGTTCAACTTATTCTATACCTCTAGCATAGCTTCTATTTAGCTGTTCAGAGTTCCTCAGCTCTTGTTTTTCCGGTTCTTGTCCTACCTAAACGGAACCTTTTTATTTAAGGATGGTTACCCCAGAAATTAACCCCAGTCATGTTTTCCCAGAAAAGACAGGCCCAGGTCTCATGAGGAGGGTGCAATCAAGATCAATTTTCCCTGGGGATGAGACCCAGCAGGTTGTCTGACTTCCCTGTAGAGCCTCTGGACTCTGTGCATTTCCTGTCCTGCCCAGCAGGTGGTGCTCGTCAGCCTACAGCTCCTCACTGGTGTCAAGCGGTGTGGAGCCTTTAGTTCTCCAAAGACCCTATCCCTTCCAGGGACATGGTGGAGACAGAGTCTGGGGTGGAGGCAGACTTAAATTGTTTCTATTTTCCAGCCCCTGGGGTCTGAATTCTCTGAATAAGAGCCACCACTTGAGCTGGGTCTACCCTATCCCCCTTTTCTTGGGGAAGATGGGCCCTTGAGGGAATTACCTCCTTCCCTTGACTTGCTACTTTGTCTCTCAGACCTATCTTAACTCCCCCTTGCCTGGGTCGGTACTGAAAGTTGAAAATGCCTGAGGATTTCCCTAGTGAGCTGTTTAGAATAGTTTAAAAAAGGAAAGAAAGAAAGAAAACCATTTTTGGAGCCAGTCCCTAGCCCCCAAGTTTCACCAGGCAAGGGCCAGAGTTGGTACTCAGTTCTATGTGCCCCTTTTCTTGGGGTACAGCCCTTTTCCAGTATTCTGAGCCTGGTCAACTCCAAAAGCTCCTCTTTTTTTTTCCATTAGCCTCTCCTCTTCTCTGCTAGGAGAGACTTCTGTGTTCCTTTTCCTGCTTGCTCTGGGTTTCTCTGTGATTGGAGCTTGTATTCAGCAGTCCAAATTTTTAATTAAAACCACACCTGGCACTTGGTTGCTCCGAGTAGAAACTGCTTCTTCCTCCCACGGGGAGCCCTCCATGCCTGTGGGAGAGGAGTGCCAGCCCCCAGAGTGTGGGGGCTTTGCTTACAGTTCTGTGCCATGATTTCGGGCCTTCCACCCATTCCAGACTGGTGTAAAATATGTGTCTGGTCATGGGTATCCTCCAAACCGTTCTTTCGGACTGTTCCTAGCTATATACTAGCTGCTCAAGAGGACTAACTAGATTCCACACCTCCCTATACTGCCATCTTGGCCCACCTGGAAATACTTCTTAAATGAATGAGTCTATAAGAGCAGGTGGAATGGTTTGTATGAATGCACAGGGTCTTTATTCTGCTCTGCCATGTACTCCTTATGTGACATTGGACAAGCCAGTTTTCTCAACTGTGATGGGAATAACAATGTTCTGTCCATCTCACAATGCTGCTGCATGGAACAGATATGATCTAAGGAGTTCTTTGCAAACTATGAAGTCTGAACAAATATGTATTACAGCGACTGGCCAAAAACTAGAAATAACCCAGATGTCCTTCAACAGATGAATGGTTAAACCAACAGTGGTACTTCCATTCCATGGAATACTTCTCAGCAATTAAAAGGAAGAAAGTATTGATACAGTTGGATGAATCTCAAGGGAAGTATGCTGAGGTTATATCCTGTGTGAGTTCACTTATTTAACATTATTAAAACGACAAAATCAAAGAGATGGAGAACAGGTGAGTGGTAGCCAGAGTTTAGGAAAGGGTAGGGAATGAGGGCAGCACAGACAAGTAGGGGGTGGGAGGGGCCATAAAAATATAGCATGAAGGATACTTGCAGTGGGAGAATTTCTATATTCTGGCCATATCAATGTCTGTATCTGGGATGTGACTTTGTATTATACTTTTGCAAGATGTTATCCTTGGGAAAATTTTAGTAATCTCTCGGTATTATTTCTTACAACTGCATGTGACTTTATGATCATCTCAGAATGAAATTTTTAATTAAAATGTATGCTTCATATTTAGTTGGATAATGTTTATAAGTTAGGATTATTGAGTGCTTACATCATGCCAGTTAATCTATATGCTTCAGCTCATTTCATCTTACATGTACAAGCATTGTCCTATATTACAGATCATAAAACTGGGCATTGGAAATAGTAAGACCACAAAAGGAGTAAACAGTTGAGTTGGGACTAGAAGCCCCAACCCACGTAACCACCTCATGTAAGGACAGTGTGGTATTGTCAGGATTTGAACCCAGGAGTTGATTCACCCTTAAGCCAGATCACCTCTAGATACATCTTATTAAGTGCAGAGGTGTCTAGCAAAGGTCACCAGGATAGAGAAGGTTAATTAAAAGTCATTCGTTGATGCGGGATGGGATGAGGCTAGAGAATGGGGAGCAGCTGTTTAATCTGTGCAGAATGTTTAAGTAGATTGAACTCAAATGTTTGGAAATGGATAGAAGTGATGGTAGCACCTTGCTCTGAGTATAGTTAACAGTGCTGAATTGTGAGTGACTGCGGTTGAGAGGGGTTGTTTACACTCACGTATGTCACCAGGAGAGCCGGAAGTTAAACCATGGGAGTGTATAACAGTGAAGCTTCTGGTGGGGGGTGACTGTGATTAACAGTACACTTATTAAAAAGTTCTTTCATGAACTAGAACAAATGTATGACATTATTACAAGGAGTTAATAATAGGGTGGCGTTTGGGAGAAAATGTACCTATTGCAAACTATGGACCATAGTTAACAGTAATATCTTAATACTCTTTTATCAACAGTAACGAAAGTACCACTTTTGTTAAAGTACGTAGTATGAATACTAGGGGTCAGCAATGGGGGGATTAGAGGTCTAAGATATTTGGGGTTTTCTTTTATATTTTTATTTTATCTTATTATTATTATTTGGACTATTGAAAATGTTCTAAAATCTATTGCGGTGATGGTTGCACAACTATGTGAGGGTACTTGGACCGATTGTATACTTTGGATGAATTGCATGGTATGTGAATACACCCCAACAGAATTGCATTTAAAAAGTCGTTGGTTGGGGTTCCTTTTAGGAGTGATGAAAATTTTCTGGAATTAGATGGTGGTCGTGGTTGCACAGCCTTGCGAATTTACTAAAAATCACTAAATTCTACATTTTAGAAGGGAGCTTAACGGTACGCAACTTATATCTCAATAACCTCCACCCCCTCCCCCCAAAAAAGTCATTGTAGTGGTTTCAATGTAGGAAATTGGTCCCTGAGATGGGTGTGACAGGAGTGAGGACATTGCAGAGGAATAATTGACATTAAATAAAAGTGGGGACTGTGGCAAAGACACTGGAGATGCCTGAGGTTTTGATCCTGTTGACAAGGAGATGGGAAGGAGATGCAGGAAAAGATTCTAATGGACGTGTGAAACTTGAGGTGCAAGCAGGCTTTCCTTGGAGCTCAAGAAGATGAAATGGGGAGCTGGTGTTTGGAAGAGAAGTCACCAGGTTTTGGGCCCAGGAGTAAGACGGACATCCTGGGGGGACAGTTTCAAGACAGAATCATTTTTTAGTAGGAAATGGGTGTGAAGGAATTCATCTGTTAAAAAAGAGAGGATGCGAAATCTGCAATCTCTAATAACATACTGGATTTCACCATTTTGACACTATTATTTCACAATTTCAACATTTTGCTTTTTTCGTTCAAGCAGGAAGGCAACAGCCCAGAAGTTTCCCTCCAGAAAGCAGATGGCAGTGGGTCAAGCCCAGCCTTCTCCATGGGATTTTGAATGATGTCCGAGAAGAACGGAGCTCCCTGACCTCCCATTTCCCTGTCTGTGAAACCAAACCCAGCCAGCGGAGGGCAGGGCCTGGAGGGAGGGAGAGAGAAAAACCAGCTCCCCCCCAGGGAAAAGCGTAGTCTGGCTTTCCCTTTTCTTCCTTTGTCATCATAAGGTTTTGTTGGGAACTTTGAGCACAGAGAAAAGTACTTTGCTTTTAAAAATTAATATCAGGGGGTGCGAGAGTGGCTGAGTGGTCGAATTCTCACCTGTTATGCAGGAGACTGCAGTTCGATTCCCAGCCCATGCACAACCCCAAAAACCAAAGAAACAAAAATTCAACAAATTGGTGCTTCAATAATGGGATATTCACAGGGAAAAAGAATGAAATGTGACCCTACCACACAAAGTAATAATAATAATCGATCAATATCAGTTTTTTTAAAAAGTAACATATTTTAAAACCCAGCTTTTCTCAAGTTTTTAACTTTAACAGATCTTATCAGTTTACTTATAAATCTACTTAAATTCATGTACTCACGTAGAGGAAAGGCTTTACAGCTCAAATTCCCTTGAACATTTTATAGCACGTTTACAAAGAAAGCATATTTAATTTTCTTTTTAAGCGCTTTGGTTGTCCAATAAACAGAACATTCCCACTTACTTAAATAATGTTTGTGAAATGAATAAATCAGCCTTTGCCCAAATGGTAGAATTAAATCCTCTCCCCCACAGGGCCCAGAGCCACTGGTCATTATACTCTTAGGAGAAGGGGGCCCAAGAAAGCAGTGTGCCCCTAAAAGGCCAAGCACCGGCCTGGGTAATTGAGGATGCGACATGAACCCTCCTGCGCGAAAATTCCAAGTTGCCCATAAAGTTGGCCTTGCCTCAGGCCCCACCTTCCAGCGGGAAAACGAGCGGAATGGCCTTTTTATGCCTGACCCACACAGCAAACTTAGAGCGTCTT
>PVIY010041637.1:0-21517 GCA_004026745.1 Myrmecophaga tridactyla | reverse complement strand
GGGGGGGGGGGAGGCCCCACACAGGCCCAGCCTCACCGTCCGCCAGGGCCTCACTGCACTCGAAACTGATCTCGAACCGGAATGGGCTGTGGAAAGGGCTCGGGTTCTCCAACACCGCCACATTCAGCACCGACACCTTGGCCATCGCCGGGCCGGGGCCGGGCCGCGTCCGTGTCCGCCGGGGTCAGGAGCGCAGCCCTCCCAAAGCCACCTTCTCACCCTCCTTAAGCCGACTGAAGTGCGCGCTTCGTCCGCGCGCCGCCTTCAAATAGCCGGCCCCGCCCTCCGGCCAATCACCGCTAACACTCCCCGGCGGCGCGAGCCCGCCCTCGGCCAATCCTGGAACTCCAGTCGGCGCGCTCTGCGATTCCCTAGACCAATCCGCGGAGCTCCCTCCCCGGCGTGTGCGCCGCGGGGCGGGACCACCTTTTGGCTCCTGAGGGCGTTAACCCAATCCCCCCAGTGGGGAACCAATCCCCAGCGTCTCCGATGCAGACGTTAAGGGCGGGGAGATGGGCGGAGTCAGCGCGTGGGGCTCCCCCTGACCAATCCCAAGGGTTCCTGCACAGGCGTGGTGGGCGTTCCCGTCGCCCCGTCCTTCCGGGGCACGCAGCCCGTGGAGGGCAGCGCCACCAACCGCCAAGCGGGGGCGCGCGACACTCGCTGAAGAGAGCGGAAAGGGCGGTGCTCGCTTCCGTGGTGATTGACAGACGGGAGAGGGTGAGAAAAAAAAACAAAACCGAAAGCTTGTTTTCTAGGAGATGATTGGTTGGCTTGACAGCGGTAGGCGGGAGGAGAAGGCTCGTCTCGTGATTGGCGAGATAGGACCGGAAGTCGGTTGCGTCGGTGGTGAGGAGCGAGGAGGAGGCGCGCGGCCACCTCGGCTTGGTCTGCGGGTGAGCGTTGCCGGGATCCTCTGAGGAGCTCCAGGCCCCTCAGGCCCAGCGGCCGAGGGTTCCGTGGTGAATCTGGTGAACGTTTATACGGGCCCCCCCGGGGGAGGCGGAGCGGCGCCTAGCTCGAATCCCGTTGTCGCCCCTTCGGGGCCCGCCGCCCGGCTAGCGGCTTCGAATAGACGGTGCTCAGAGCGCCGCGTCGTCTGTGCGAGTCAGAGCGGTCGGGGTTTGAGCCCGGGGCCGTGGAAATAATCCACGGACACGACCCCGCAGTTCTTGCAGAAACTTCTCTCCACCTCCCCGGCCAGGTCCAGACCGCCGTCGCCGCTCGCCGGGAAGAATCGGGCTTCCACGCCCACCCCCTCTGCTTCCACCAGCGCTGTCCAGGGAAAAACAACGCCCGCCGTTTTCCCAAACCGACAGTTTTTTAGAAACCACTTAATTTTGTTTTTAATTAAGTGGAGAATAAAAAGAAATGGGGGAAATTAATTTTAACGATGTGCCCTATTTAATTCAACCAGGCCCAAATATTACCCCAACGAGTAATCGGTTAAAAATTCTAGTAAGATATCTCATGTTCTTCAAGAAAGAAGGTTTGGAAATTGCTCGCAGCCCGTCTGCAATCGGGAGGCTAAATTCTCACTAAATTTTCACCGGATTGTGTTGATCGGGCTCCACTTTCCATCCAGTTGGCAGCTGAAAAAGTAGTTTCACGTGCCCCGGTTGTTTCAGATCCACCAACCGAATCAGGCATCAGTTTTTCAGTTTGGGCTTTGGCTCCTTAAAATCAAGCAATAGCCTGAGCTCAGTGCCACAGTGACAAGAGCCACATTCACAGTGCTCGGGAGCTGCTACCTTATGGGTCAGCGCAGGACTAAAGTAAATTACATCAGGCTCCTCCCCTGCCTAAAGCGGGAGTGTTTATTCCAGGGGTGAGAATGTGCTTGACTTACTTCCCACTGTCCCAACTTCCATCCAGCCAAACCCATCCTCTTTTTTTGCGTTAGCTGGACAAGTGGTCCCCAGCTCAGAGGCTCTGCCCGAACCTCTTCTCCCAGCTCTTGGCACCCTGGCGTTTTCTCATCATTCAGGGCTCAGTTCGAGTGTCCTCTCCTCTGAGATATCTTTGCAGGTGTCCTCTGACAGTGTTCAAGCCCTCCTTTGGTATTCTAAGCCCTCTAGGATGGGGTGTAAACCCACTTTTCTCTTCCCAGACCGTATCGACGACACTTGCCCTATCCACCACCAGCGTCCCTCTCCTGGCCACCTCCAGGGCTTGCTCAAGGTCTTAAACCTTGTGGCACTAGGAATTGTTTTTGTAGCTACATCCTGCATTAAGTAGAAAAAAAAAATCTGTTAAGAATTAAAAGGATTTTTTTCTTTTGAAATTATTTGGCTGCAAGTAAATTCACATTTAAGAGTGGCTGCGGTTTCTTGGCAATCATTGGGCATACTTGGAATTTTTGTGACTTGAGAAAATCTAATTTTCAAATGATTTCCAAATGTGGTTCAGTTGTTTATGAGGCTAAATTCAGTGATGGATGAAATTGCCGTGATGTTACATTTTCTAGATGTTTAATTAAACATTTCCTCATTCCAACTTTGCCGTTTTCTTTTTGCAGTGAGGAACTTTTTTCTCCTTTTTCCTGACCCCTGAAAAGCTCATCAGCTGCCAGCATTAGGTCTGTGGTGTCGGTGGAGAAGGTGGTCCTGTCTGTAATGTGTTCCCAGACAACTGGCGGATTGGTCTTAAAATGTAAACCAGTTCAGGCTGTTCTCCTGCTTAAATCCTTCAGAGGCTTACACTTAGATCAAGCCTGAAGATCTTCAGTAGGGCTTGGAGTTCTTGCACAGTGGCCTCAGCGTCGCTTCTGGACTCGTGTATCACTCTGTCACCACTCTCAAGCTCCGCTGGCTTCGTGTTCCCTCCTTAAACACACCAAGCTTGTTCCTGCTTTGGGGCTTTGCTTTTTCTTTTCCCTCTGCCTGAAACGTACTCTCACCGATGGTTGCTCTGTGTTCTTGTTCTCATCATATATGTTTTCAGCACAAAAATCCCTTTCAGAGACGTCTTCACAGACCGACCTATTTAAAGGAGTCTTTCCTCAATTATATAACCCTGTGTTATGATCTGAATCTTTATGCTGGTTTTTAAATTGCACTTGTATCTCTCATCATCCCTCAGTTGACTGAAAGCTGATTGAGGGCTGGGACCTCACTTGGCTTGTTCAATTTTCTATTACCAGACCTTAGTATGGGCACCCAGTGTCTTTAGGAGGAGAGATCTCTATAAATGACTTTAGCACATACCTGGAGTGTGAGAAGCATGTGGGAAGCATGAACTGTTAGTAGTATGTAGTAATATGCAAATGAGCCCTTTTGTAATATTTCAGGAGCACACACAAAATATAAGGAATACTGTAACAAAACACCCTTTACCCGTTACCCACATTAAGAAGTAAAACATTAAGAGATGGCATGAAAGGGCTTACCTCAGCCTCAAACCCATTCTCCCTTTTTCCTCAAATGTAATTACAGTCCTGAATTTGGTATAAATTTTTGTGTACATGTTTTTGTATATTTTTATTTTTATTTTTTTTAGTTTTCAAAGCACTCTTCAATAAGTAGTCACAGGACAGATTGCATTTTTATTTTATATGCATGTGTCTCTGAACAATATATGGCATTGTTTTTCATTTTTGGCAATTTTACATAAATGGTATCCATGTAAAAAAAGATACTTCTTAGAAAGGCCTCCTTGCAAGGTCGGCTCTTGGCTGGCATCTGAGAACTTGAATTTCGGGGGAGTTCTCACCATTCCCTAAATGATAAGAGGGGCTTGTTGTGTCTAAAACTGTATCAACAGTGTTGTTTGTTGAACACCTATTGTCCTTCAGGGAATTGGGAATTTTGGTATGTGCCAGTATGTGATCTGCGCACATCCTCCCCCCCCCACCCCCCCAGTAAAAGCCCCCAAGCACCACATCTCTAATGAGCTTCCGTCAGCATTTCACACCTGTTATCAGTACTCATTGCTGGAGGAATTCAGCATGTCCTGTGTGAGTCCGCCAGGGAGAAGACTCTGAAATTGTGCCTCGGTTCCTCCAAGCTTTGTCCCAGATGCCTTTTCCCTTGGCTGATTGTGCTTTGTATCCTTTCGCTTTAAGAAATCGTAACTGTGTGCATGACTGAATGCTAAATTCTATGAGTCCTGTTTGTTTTGAAACACTGAACCTAAGGGTGATCTTGGGGACCCCTGATACACTATCATAGTTATCCATCCGGACCTGGCTAGGACTAGGGCAAGACAAGAAAGGCGCCTGGGCTGTAAGATTTACAGAGGCACGTGCTCTCAGGACCCGTCAGTTGCCCAGCTGGTACTCCCGTGTCCCTGTGGGTGTACCTCCTTAAATTCCGCCCTAGACACCTCACTTGCCTCCAGTCCTGGCCCTGCCTTCTGCAATTTGCTTTGCTCTTCCAACGCAATGCTTTTGGGTTCATTTGTGCTGAAACAGGTATGTAGTTTTAATTTATTTTTACTGCTGTGTAGCTGCAAAGTTCAATATAGTAACCACTAGCACATATGACAATTAAGATTTAAATCAATTAACATGAAATAAAGTGAGAAGATGAATTCTTCAGTCTCGTTAGCCACATTAGAAGTGACAGCAGCAGCCCGTGGCTGGTGGCCACTCTGGGGCAGCATAGGTGGACTACATTTCCATCATCACAAGAAGTGCTCTCGGGCAGTGTTGTTACCCAGAACTCTCTTATGACTGTCAGTCTCCTTACCTATTCACCTTTTGGCTGATGTTTTGGTGGTTTCCAATTGTTCACTCTTACAAACAACTCTGTGGTATACATTGTTGCATGTCTCCTCCTGCACAGGGAGTAGATTGTCTAGGCTGTTAATCCCCACAGTTGAAATTCTGGGCCCTTGGTTATGGGAATATTCACCTTTACTAGATATTTCCAGTTTGCTCTTCAAAATCGCTGTGCCGTTTCTCATTCCCATCAGCAGCATGTGAGTGTGTCTAACGCTACATGTTCTTATCAGCCCTTGGTATTGTCAGGCATTTTAATTTGTGTCCTGATGGGTGTGAATTAGTGCTGTTTCAGTTTGCGTTAGCTTGGTTACCAGTGAGGTTGAGCTGTTTTCATGTTTATTGAACACTTACCTTCTGTGAGTTGCCTGTTCATGTCTCTGTCCATTTTTCTGCACGATTGTTTTTGGTTTTTGTCTTGTTGAGTACAGGAATTCTCACATATGAGGCTTGTCTTTTCATTTTCATGGTGTCTTTTGATATTCAGAATTTTAAAAACATTAGTATTTATTTTAATTCATCAAAAATTACCAGTGTATTTGTGGTTTATGTTTTTTGTGTTTTGCTTAACAAAAGCTTCTCAGATAAAAAACATAGCCTAATATATTTTCTTTTGGAAGTTCTACTTTTTGTATCGTGCTTTATCCCCTTGCAATTTTGATTATTGTTTTGATGTGAGGTAGGCCTGTGATTTAATATTTTCCCACATGCATAAACCATTGTCCAGTTCCATTTACTTACCAATCTGATGGTTCTCAAGGTGTGGCCCCCTGGAATTCCACCAGATTGTTTTAGGAGGTCTGTGAAGTGAACTTTTCTCCACAATAGTACTAAGACATTTGCCTTTTTCTCAGTATTGATGTTTTCACTGACAGTTCAAAAGAAATGGTGATGAAACTGCTGGTGCCTTAGCAGGACTCAAGGCAGTGTCACCAAGCTGTAGTAGAAGTCACTGTACTTTTCACTGCCACACCCCCAAAGGCTAAAATAAAAGCAAAAGTTTCACTTCAGAATGTCCTTGAAGAAGCAGTGAAAGCGTTAATTTTATTACATCTCAGCCCTGCGTGATGAAACAGGAAGTCCATACAAGGCACTTTGCTTGTATCTTGAAGAATGACAGTGGGGGAAGAGTATTTGAATAGATTTTTTAGTTGTGAGCTGACCTGGTGGCTTTTTCATGGAACACCATGTTTATTTGAAAGAATGACGGACAAGCTATGGATATTCAGAGGATGACATTTGACAGGTATTTTCTCAAAAGTCATGAAGTGATCCAGTCACTTCAAGGAAAACAACTGATTAGTTTATTGCCAGTGATAAATTTTGAGCTTTTAAAAAAAAGCAAAACTTAGAAATTTGGAAAACTTATTCACCATCATGAGCTTGGCAGTGTCTCAGTATTTAAAGACTTAGTTCTGACAAAATCAGTGGCTTGACCCCACTATCTGCTCTGGGACAGCCTTATTTTTAGCCACATGTGGACCCTTCAGGGTGTGACAAAATTACCTGACATCTCCCCTGTTTGGGGAGCCAGAGTGTCAGCCTGTGTGATGGTGTGCTGAGTGGGATTGGAGGGCAGACATGGGCGTCTTGACAACTGCAGGTTAGTGCAGACCACCCTGGGGTAGGGTGGCCCCTGGAATCGGAAGGCCAAGTTAGAGGCCCAAGGCCTAGTCCAGCATCTCATTTGTTGAGTGACCTTGGGGAAGTTATCTAACCTCTGGGCTTCAGCTTCTGCAGATGTACAGTGAGGTTATATGAAAGGGTTAAATTGAATGGCTTGGGAAAAGCCCTCAGCAGGGTGCCTGGCTATTTGAATTGCCTAATGACTGGTATTACTTGAGATTGCTGCTTAATCCAACATCAGTTTCCTTATCTGGTAAATAGAGGTAACAAAGCATACCTTGTGAGAATTAGCAAGGTACAATGTAGGAAACAGCTTTGAAGTGATTACCTCAACATAAATGTCACTGTTCCTGGGCAGGTGCAGATGGTTGCCCAGGTGTGTATTTGTGCCACTGACAACTGCCTGAGGGTCAGAGGGCTCTGGCTGGTGTACCCAGTGGAGCAGGCAGCATCTAGTCCTGGGAGAATGAGGTGCATAAAGGGTAAAGAACCAGCCTCAAAATCCTGTCTTGTTAAAACCCCTCTTCCTTAAATCCCCTGAGCTTGTGGACAGAGCATGTACCATCTCTCAGTAAGTCCGTTGGAGTCAGTTCCTCCTCCAGCTTTGGAACAGTTTGCCTTTTATTCCTTTGGGCACCAGCTGAAATATTTAGCTTAAGTTCAAACCCTAGACACTCGCAGTGTGTGGGAACTGACCAGTGGAAGGATTTACTGCCCTCATCATACTTTTATTTATTTTTAATTAATTTTATTTAAAATTTTCTGACAGTTTCAAATCTTTTATACCTACCGGTCTGCCCCACTCTTCCAACATTAACAACTCTCATGTTCTGTTCCCTCTGGGTCTTATGCGCAATTAATTCAGCTTTCATCCTTTTAATAGATTCTTTAACGCTGCCAGATCCTAGGGGACAGCAGTGAAGACAGACCAAAAACCTGCCCTCCCAGAACTTACATTCTAGTCTAGTGTGTTAGTCTAATCAAGGAGGAAGACAGTAAAATAGTTAGCTAGATGGGAGCATTGCGAAAGACAGATAAAGCAAGGATGAGGTTAAGACACTCTGGAGTGGCTGATCACAATTTTAAAGAGTGGCCAGGGAAGACCTGCAGAGAAGGGATGAATTGCGTAAGCCCTGAAGGAGAGCACGTGAACTCTGTGTATCTGGTGTGTGTGTGTTGGAGGGGGGGAGTGGTGGTGGTGGTGCAGGCAGTGGGAGCAGCCAGTGCAAAGGCCCTGAGGCAGGCAGGAGTGTGCATGTTTACTTGAGGACAGTGAGGAGCCCAATGTGACTGAAGTAGAGTAAAGGGAGGGAGGGGCCTTATAGGTCATTGTAATGACTTTGACTTGTCCTCCAATAGAGGGAGGAAGCTTTGGAGAGCTCTAAGCAGACAAATATCACTCTGGTTTCTGCATTGAGAAAAGCCTCAAGAGGGACACAGGAGCTGGTTAGGAGACTGTTGAGGTGAGCCTAGTGAGAGGCTTGGACCAGTGGCGAGGATGGATGTGAGAACCACAATTGCCTTTCCTGCTAGATTAGGTGTGAGTGTGAAACAAGGGGGATGAGTTCAAGGGGAACTCTCTTTAGCTTGATTCATGGGATGTATGGACTGGCATGCTCTTGAAAGGGGGAAGACCAGGAAAGCAGTTGGGCGTTAGGTCAGAAGCTTGGGTTTGGACATAGTAAATGTGAGATACCACCAGACACCCAAGGGGACATGTGAAGTAGGCAGTTGGATAGAAGTAAATCTGGAGTTCAAGGTGAAAGTTCAGGCTGGAGGATATGTTTGAGAGTCATCACGTAGAAGCAAGATTTAAAACCATGAAACAGGGTGAGACTTCCCAGGCTATGAGTGCAGGCAGAGAAAAGGTGCACGAATTGAGACCCAGAGCTCCAACATTGAGAGGTCTGGAGATGAGAAGGAAGCAGCCAAGGAGGCTGGGAAGGATTGGCTAGGGAGGTAGAAGAAAAATCAGGGGAGTGGGTGTCCTGGATGCCAGGCGTTTTTAGGAAGAGGGGAGTGGTGAAAGGTGCTTGCACCTTTCTAATGGGCATCCCACTCTCCCTGGGCGTTGGAGGGAGAGTCACATTCAGGAATGTGAAATGCACGTGGTGTAGTTCCAGTGTGTTGTCGAGGTGTGAAAAGCCCCATTCCAGCAGCATGGGGAATCTAGGAAGGCAGTTAGATCATGCCTGCACAGCATGAAATCCTGGTTCCTGACCACAGATGTCTGGCTGGCCCAGAAGGGTTCTGAGAGTGTACATGCAGGCTTACCCTGGGCAGCTTCTGGTTGTTAGTTTAGGCAGACTACATAGCCTCAGTTTCCTTGTCTGTAAAACCTAAATCCCAGTGTGGGGATTCAAAGAAAAATTGTACCTGGAATGCTCGGCCAGGCCTTGGAGTTTGGGCGGTGCTCTGTGAAGTCCTCTGCCGTGGGCTCTGCAGCATTCCTCCCCGTGGTTGGAGCCTTACAGCGATATTCCATGCTATTCAACTCATCCATCTCTTGCCCCAAAATGAACCAGGCCACCCTTGTCATTCCAAGAAATCTTAATTTCTTTATTGTTTGATTTTTTTTGACTCAACAATTTTTTTTAAACTTTTTGTTTTTTTTCTGAAACGTTCTTGTTGTTATGAGCCTTTTGTTTGTTCTCGTTAAATGCACTCGACCCAAAATTGGTTTGGCATATCGAAAAGGAGACCAAGGAGGAAGGCTTTGGGGGAGAGGGAGGAGGCCCGAATGGATGGAGAAAAACTGAGGATAAGAAAAGAAAGAGGAACAGAGAGACAGGAAAGACATAGGGAAAGAAAGGTGGAGTCAGAGAGAAAGGGAGGGCAAGAGACACCAAAAAGAAAGAAAGAAAAAAAAAAACCAGAGGAAAATAGTTAAAATTTAAGAGTAAATGAATTCAGGAGCCTAAGGAAGGGAGAGGGCAAGGAAGCCAAGACCCTTCTCTATACTGTCCCAGGTGGGGTGGGGGCATCAAGGCACCAGGTCTGGATGGGCTGAGGAACACCTGGGCTCTCAGGGTGGGGTCTCTGTGCCCGCTGCAGTGGCATCCAGCCCCACCAGGGGGCCCTGCCACACAGCTTGGAGGCCAGGAGTCCACCAGAAGGTTCCAGCCATGGGAACCCAGGGACTAGCTCCACCCTCTCCCTTGATTGTCCAAGTATGGAGAGATAAAAGGAGGGCTGGGCAGGGAGAGGAGCCAGGCTCCTGCTGCTCCTTCAGTCCCCCTGGGAACTCTTTATACACCCTAATCTGCCTGCCCTCTGCCTGGTGTTACCGGCAGCCTCGGGCCATAGGCTGGGCCCGATATCTGGGGGGCCAGGCTGTCATGGCCCTCGTCGCCACCAGCTGCCCACACACCCCAGTAGTCCCTCCTCTTGATGGAGCTCTTGGTCCTGCCACTTGAGAGTGGGCCTTGGGGCTGTCTCTCGTCCTCATCCAGTTGTCAGGTCACCCTGCCTCTCCTCCCTCTCTGCCCAGACCCTGTGACCCCTACCTTCATGGTCTTCTGATGAAAAAATGGGTTAAGCCCTCCTACCAGGAAAAACCAGAGATGGAACCCAACCCTCCTTTCTCTCCACACCTGTTCCCCTACGTGGGACAAACTGCCATCTTTGGTCTGACCCCTTCTCCCTCAACCGATAGGGACAAGCTAGCCCCACTCCCCAGGAGGAGGGAGGGACTTTCTAGCAGCAAAAAGGGTCCCTCCAGCCACCTACCTATCCCCTTCCTTCAGCTTCCTCTCTAGAGCCCTTCTCCCTTAACCCAAAGAAGTTCATGGCAGCAGCAGGCTGAGACCCAAAGATGTTTGAAAACTCATGGCACTTGTGAGAAAGGAGAAAGGGGGCAAGAGACAAGGAGGGGTGGGGGCAGAGGTGGAGGGGCTGCCCCTGGGAAATGGCAATGAAGGGCTATGTGGCCATGGGGCTCAGCTGCCCCGGGTGTACCTTGTGGGTGGGGGTGAGGCGGGAAGGCTGGGGTAACAGAGAATGGACCCCGAGCTGACCGGGGAGGGACTTGGGACATCCGGGCCTGGAGGTCCTGACCCAGGGCCCGGCACCTGGCCTTCTCCCCTGCAGAAGGGTGAAGGGTAGGGAAGGTGACCTCTCAGCCCCCTCCCCCAACACACACGACAGCCTCACCATTTGTTCCCTCCTCAGTCATACCCCCCATTATCAGGCCCACGACCCCAGCACCTTTCCAGGCAGGACATCAAGCCCCGTCTTTCCCCAGCCCAGGGTTCCAGGAGCAAGATACAAGAAGCAGGAACTCAAGGGACAGCACAGCCATCTTGGCAAAAGCATCTTTGGGTGTGAGGGTATCTCCCGGGCCGTGGGGAGGGGAGTGGATGGGAATAGGCCTCTGGCCCAGGGGCAGGCAGTGAGGTACACGCCCCAGGAGGGCGGAGATGCCAGGAACGGGGTGCTGGGATGGAGAAGGGTTCTTTGTTTCACTGTTGCTTCTGGATTTTGTGTTCTGTCTCTGGAGTGTAAAAAGCTGCTCTGGCGGCCCCGCCCTGGCTGGGGTGCCCGGATGCGGAGAGGTCCTGGCTGCCGGGCTCCGCTCTGCTCCAAGGAAGCCAGAGCTGCCTGGGCCGCGGGCTCCCGGTGGCTTCAAGTGATGAGATTTTTTTTTTCCATTTCGTTGAAATATTTACAGCGATGGGGAAGGTGGAGAAGAGAGGAAGGGGTAAGAGGGCCCCCTAGGGAAAGATCCAAGCCCAGGACCCACTCCCCAGGGAGATCCAGACCCAAAATCTGCTCCCTAGATAGCTGAGCCCACAGGCCTGGGAACTGCCCAAATATGGTCATCCCTGTGGCTGGGGGCCCTGCAGGGAGTTGTGCTTCATCAGGAGTCGCCCCGAGGGAGGGGTCACTGGGTGCGGTCTTGGGGAGCTGAGAGGGCAGGATTGCTTGGGAGGTGGGAGCAAAGAGCGAGGGGGGAGAGCTTCAGAGAGAGTCTGATCACCAGCCACTGCCCCATTCCCCAGGCCCTGGGGCTTTCTGGTTGCCAGAGGCCCCAGGCTTCAGGGAGCAGGGGGCTGTCGTCCAGGAGGACCTGTCCACCTGTCCTTCTACCCCCACCGCTGCCTCCTAGTGGAAGCTGCAACAGTTCTGGCTGCAGGGAGGAGCAGCTGACTTTTGGCAACCTCAGAAGCGCAGCTGCCCCTTGGGGCCCAGGGATTTTGGACCCTCACTTTTGAGGGGGTAGGGAGGGGAGGGTAGAGAGAGAAGTCGGGAGGTGGCTGTTCCTTCCAATTTCTCCCTCCTTGCTCCCTGGGAGACCCCTTCAGCTCCTCCTTACTGCATTCCCCCCCACCCCCTCAATAGAGCTGGTGCCTGTGGCTGGTGGGAAACCCTGTCTATGGACCCTGCACTTCAGGCCCCCACATCTGAGGCCCCTTGGGGGGCACTGGGGGCACAGCGAGGGGTTCTGGGGAGAGCGGCCCACCAGCCACTGCCCCCATCGGGCTCCCTCCTGGGAACCGGGTCCCCAGCCCTGGTCCATGAGGTCCCTCAAAGGCTGGTGACCAGCTGCATCTGCCCGTCCCCATCAGGCCCTGGCCCCTCCAGGCCCGGGGGCGCCAGGTAGCCCTCGTGACTGGGCCGCCGCACCTGGTAGTAGCCCTGCAGGGGGTTCCGGGCCACCAGGGCCGGCGGGCGAGAGGTGTAATAGATTTCTGGGGGTCCGGGAGGCGCAGGCGGGGGTGGGGGCAGGGTCTCGCTGGGCCCCTCGGGGCTGCTGTCCGGGTAGGAGGGCGAGTCCCGCAGGTTGGCGCCGCTGGCATAGAGGGAGTCCCGGCCGGGAGGGGAGGAGAGGGGCCGGCTGGTGGCCCCGTCCTCTGCGGTGCAGCTCTCTGACTCGTCCAGGTCGCTCTGGTACAGCACCGACTGGGCCCGGGGCAGCAGCAGTGGCTCCTCCAGGGCCTTGTAGAGAAGTTCGATCTCTGCCCGGTCGGCGCCCCCGGGCCCTCCGGCCTCCTCCTCGCCGCTGCCCCCTGGCACAGGTTGCCCTGGAGGCTCAGGTGGCGGGGGGCCCTTGGCCGCGCTGCCCCCCCGCAGGTTGTTGTGCACGAGCTCCGAGATGATCATCTTCTCAAACGCGGCTGCATCGGCCAGGTTCCGGCCTCGGGGTGGCTCAGGGCCCCCGTCCCCAGGGGGGAACTCCCCGCTTCGCAAGGAGTAGCTGTTGTTGAAGTTGCCATTAAGGGGCAGCGTGTCCATGCCGCAGGCGTCCCGCCCGCCCAAGGCGTGCTCTGCGAGGTAGGAGGGGCCGTCAGGAGGCAGGGCCCTACCCCTCCAGCCTCACTTGCTCCTAGGGACCCCAGCCCAGTAGGCAGGTGGTAGAAGAGGGGGCGAGGGGACCAGTTCCCAGCCAGGAAGGGCTCAGGCTCCCAGCTGTGTGAGGAGGCCTGGGGCTACAGGGTGCAGAAAGGGCGTTTGCTGTGTCTTGCCCCTAGCCACCTTTGCTGCCCTGCCTGAAGGCCCCAACTCCACCCAACCCTCCCTCCAACTGTCATTCCAGGGCCTGGGGGCCTCCCTGAGTGCCTAGCCCCAGGAATGTTTTCAGGAAAGTCACACTTACTGGGTTCCCTGTAGCTCCCTGCATGTGCCAGCCAGAAGAGAAAGAGAGAAGGGGAGCAGGAGCTGAGAATGCCCCCTTGAGGCTTGGGCCCAGTGTTCCCAGACCAGTCCCAGAGTCCCTTACCTGGGGAGTTGAAGACGGGGGGCGAGGAGGGGTTGAAGCCCACCGACTCAGCGATGAGGGTGTTGTAGGGGCTGGTGCCACCCCGGGGCTGCAGGACAGGGTTGGTGAGCAGGTGGTTCCCCATGGTGCCTGCCAAGAGGTCAGGGGTCACAGCGCAGTCCAAGACATACGGGGCCAAGGACCTGGAGTGCTGGGGCTGAGTGCCCGGGCGCTTCTGCTCACCTCGGTTCAGCGTGGGGGTGCTGTTGATGTCGCCCGCCATGAAGGAGGATTCAGTCTGTTTCCGCACCGTGTCGTTCCACATTCTCCGGATCCGGCTCTGGGGACACAGCCCAACATGAGGGGGTCCTCAGGCCCCCCGCCTTCCCCCCGTCGGGCCAGGTCCCTGGTGCATGCGCCTGGCAGAGCCTGTACCTGGGTCCCCGTGTAGTAGCGGGGGTTGGTCCGCATGGCCGAGGTCTTGAGTGAGCCATGCGCACCCCCGGGCGGGGAGCGGATGCAGCAGTAGGAGTGGCGCAGGCACTTGCTGTACTCCTTGTGCACCTGGGGGTGAGACGTTGGCCCGGGGGGCCCAGTGTAGGAGGTGGCCTCGGGGGGCCGGAGATCCCGTCACCCTGGACCCTCACCCTCGAGCCCAATAGCCACGACTGGTCCTCATGTCCCTCAGGTCCACCCTCACTTCACCACCACCACCAACGGTTTCTCATGTCATGCGTTCACCCAGTGGGTCTTTAATGAGCTCCTCCCACTAGGTGCCAGGCAGGTTTTACTTCACAGAGTCATATTTTATTGGACAGCGAGAGCACATGTGTAAAACTATAAATGTGTCATGCAGCATGTCTGATGATCTGAAGTGCCATGGAGAAAACCTTTCTTGGCAGGGAAGGGGTAGGGAGTGTTGGCATGAAGTGTGTGAGAGTTTGGGGGGGGCCTTGCGATTTCAAACAGACCAGGCAGGCCTCATTGAGAAGGAGACCTCTCAGCCGGGACCTGGAATAGGGATGTGCACTGGGCAGACATCTGGGGAGGGGGTTTAGGCCAAGGGAAAGGCAGGTGGAAAGCCTGGAGGAGGGGGATGCCTGGTATGTCTTGAGGGGAGCAAGAAGGGACAGGAGAGGGCCTGGGGGACTGAGGGCGTCAGTGACCCTGTGAGTGTGCAAGGCGGGGGCGGGAGTAGGTTCTGAGCAGCCCACCTCCCAAGAAGGATCCCCCTCCCTGTCTTCCCACCTTACCTTTCTCCCCAACCTGAAAATCTTTCCGAAGATCTGACTTTGGTTCGTCCCACCCCAGGACAGTCTAGAATCTCCTCCACTCAGCCTCCCTCCCATTAGTCTAGGGAAACCACCTGTGTCCCTTCTCCACCTAGCACTGCTACTTGTTACTTCCCTCCTGTGTTTCTCTAAGATCCAGACTTTAATAAATGATAAATAAAGGAAAAGCCACAGAACTCACAATTCTCTCTGTAACTGTTGGGACAGAAAATGTCCTGCCCGCAAGGTGCCCAGCGTCCCCATCCTCTGTGTCTTGGCTCTGTGCTCACCCACCTGCCCGGAACCCTCCAGAGTGCTCTGGGCCTGCCGTGGCCCCCGAATTGTGTGCTGTGCCCAGGCCCAAGCCCAGCCTCACCTTCTTCTGTAAGGCGCAGTGAAAGACGAAGATGAAGACGCCCTGGAAGGCATTGAAGGTGGTGAAGAGGTATGCCATGACCACAGACTCCTTGTTGATGAAGAGGAGGCCAAAGGCCCAGGTGAGGCCCAGCAGGAAGAGCAGTGCGATGGCCCCCAGGGCCCAGGACCTGGGGGGACGGAGGGGACCGAGTGTAAACCGTACGTTGCTGCCCCTTTCTCTTCAACTTATTTGAAACTCAGCCGCAGCCTATGTAGTTATGTCTCTAAAACCACAGGTTTGAGCAAGCGCTAAATATAATTTTTGCTAATACCCATTAAATAGATACATAATAATTACAGTGAAATGCTGTCTTTGTATCCTTCAAATCAGATCCTGTCACCCCAGGATACAAGTATCACGTTTTAGGGACTCCTGGGAGGGGTCGAACCCAGCACAAAGGTGGGGTGTGGCCTGGCCGGGGCCAAGGAGGAGGCAGAGGCACTCCATGCACGGGGGTGCTCTGTGAGGGAGGTGTTCTGTGGGAGGGGGTGCCCCAGGAAGGAGGTGAGGTGCCGTGTGCGTGGGGGGTGCTCCGAGGAGGCGCTCACTTGATGTTGTCAAGGCGGCTGGAGTCGGGCTTGAGCACGGAGGAGCTGCGGATCATCTTGTGCAGAGTCACCATGAGAAACACCAGGTTGACCTGGGCGGGGGAGGGCGAGTGCTGGGCCGGGAGGACCCTCCATGGCCTGGCCCCCCTTCCTTGGGCCTCCCCGGCTGGTGGCCCTCTCAAAGAACCCCATGCTATCCCCCAAGGCACCCGCCACACTGAGGTGAACCGATGGGGTGACCCCACATTCAGCGCCTGCCTTGCCACGGCTCAGCTCCTAAGTGAACGTGTCCAGCGTGCCCTCTCCCCCTTAGGAGGCTGTTCAGATCCCACGTGACTGGGAAACCAGCCTCTCTTGGGGTCCAGGGGTGCTGGGAAGCCGGGGGTGGGGGTGGGGTCAAGGCTAGTCTGCGCGAGGGAAGGTGGGTCACGGGGTGCTGCCCTCCACTTACCACAATGACAAAGGAGACGGGGCCGATGAAGCTCCAAATGAAGTAATTGTCCACGCGGAGCCAACACCTGTGAAAGGAACAGGAGGGGGGTAGGAAGGGAATGGTCCTCCTGCCCCGCGCCCTGGGAAGACCCGCCGAGGGGTGGAGGCGGGGGCACACTCACGCCTTCTCGGTGCCGTAGCTGCGGTAGTCGATGGCGGCTGCGATGCCCACCACCAGGGCCGGGAAGCAGTAGCCGCCCAGGTAATAATACTTGGTGCGGGAGTACTCGCTCTCGAACACCTCCACCAGCAGCAGGTAGAGGTGCACGCCCTCCAAGCACAGCCACGAGAAGGCGGCCAGGAAGAAGTAGTGCAGCAGGCCGGCGAAGATGGGACAGGCGATCTGGGGGAGCGGGGGCGCACAGGTCAGGGGGGGGCTCGGCCCGCCGCCCTCTCCGCCGCCAGCCCCACCCGCCGCCGGCCCCGGCCCACCTCGTACTGAGTCTTGTCAATCCCGACCAGGAAGAGCAGCTCGGCCAGGAAGAGGTTGATGCAGAGGTTCTTGTGGATGGTGTTGCGGTCGGTCTGCAGCCCCCGCAGGAAGCAGAAGGTGGAGATGCAGATGGCCAGGCAGACCAGGGAGATGACGATGCCCACCCAGGTGATGACCGACAGCAGGAGCTCGTTGATGCGGCCTTGGTACTGCGGGAGGAGGGGCCCCCTCAGTGCCTCCGGGCCCCTCCCCTCGGGTCCCCATGGACCCCCGGCCAGGGTCCTGGCTCCCCTCCTCTTGCCCTAGAGTGCATGCCGGCAGGAGATGGCACAGGGGACACCCACTTGTCTCCTGAGTGCTTGGGGAAGAGGTGGGACTGTGACCCCCCGCCGCCCCTACAGTGAGCTTCTAGACACCTGCCTGGGCAAAACAGGGGCCCTCCAAGCTGGTGCCCCCGACACTCCCTCCCCAGGGAGCTTACGATCTCGCGGTGGGCCATGAGCACGGCGAAGTTGGTGAGGTGGCTGCAGGCGCACGTGGTGTGGGTCTTGTTGGACTCTACCAGGCGGCAGCCCTGGGTCGACCAGTAGCCCAGCATGGAGCGCTCTGAGTAGTTCCAGAAGGAGCAGTTGGCATTGAAGTGGTTCTTGGCCTGCAGTGCAGCGGTGATAGTGGTGGTGGGATCAAAACCACCGGGAGCCCAGTGGCAGCCCCCCACCTGGTGAAGGGGTCAGTGGCAAGCCCTCGGGGCCTGGTGTCAGTTTTCGGTGTGGGTCAAACAGCCTGGGTGGCTAAAGTGAGCAGGGATCATCTCTGGCCATGCATCAGCTCCCAGAGTGGGTGACGTCTAGGGACACACTGAGGCTAAGGGGACCCTCCACCCCAGGGGACAAGAGATGCCCTGATTCACCTCTAGGTGGGCCACGGTGAAGAGGACAGGGTCCATGAGGAAGACGCGGCTGGACTCCTTATTGATGGACGCTGCGATGACCTGTGAGTTCACCACCAGGGAGGCGCCGCCTGTGCCCGCCTCGCCTGCCAGCTTCACTGTGGCATTCTCCGTGGACAGAAAGAGGCCCAGGTTGTTGTAGAGGATGAAGACGACTTTGACCACCCCTGTGGGGGAGATAGGCACTGGGGGTTAGGCTGTTACCCACTACCCCTGCTCCCCTCCCCCATCTGGGCACACCCTTGGCTTCCTGGGCCTGCAGTGGCTCTGTCTCTGCTGAGGGGGGCTTCAGCCACCCAGCAGGCAGTCCCAGCTCACATGCCACTGGGCCTGGACACACGTGGGCTAGGCCCCTGGCCCCTGCCTGTATGATGTGTGACCCTGAGCAAATCCCTACCCTCTCTGGGCCCCTTCCTCCCTGAGCTGTGAGGAACCACCGTGCTGCTGCCTGGGAGCAAGCTTTTACTTTCCACCTTGACTGAGGATACTTCTCTATGTCTTCATGGGTCCCAACTCAACTCAGGTTCTTAAGTAAAGGACTGCTCTCCCCCTACACGAGGCAGAGGGTACCCCGAGCTGACGAGTACTGACCGTTGCGGCTGTTCTGCTTGATGGTGTTGGCGGACAGCTGGATAGAGTTCTCACTGGGGTACTCCTGGGGGAATACCAGCTCCTGCACCTGGCCCTCCGTGTTCAGGACTGTCACCTCCAAGACTGCAGGGACAGGGTGGACCAGGTTGAGGTTTGTCCCCTGCCCCCGGGCTCCAGGCAGGCTCCCGTGGTCGTGGTGTTTGGGCGACAGGTCCTGCCAGGCCAGACCAGGGCGGCCCTGCGCTGCCGTGGCACTCACCCACATTCTGCTTGGCAGCAAGGAAGCGGGCAGGCTCCCGGACGTTGTCGGCCAGCAGGAAGGCCCCCTCCTCTAGCACGTCCAGGAGCATGGTGGCCGTGTGCACTTGCTCAGTGGTGTTCATGTCCTTCCAGGACTCCAGGGCCTCTGGCCGCAGCAGGTTGTCCACTGTCTCCACCACAGCCTGCATGGGGCAGAGATCTATGCAGAGACCCCACCCCCCACCCCATCCCCATGGGGCCTGGAAGTGGGGCCCGGCCTCGCATCCCCTGCCACGCACCGCCCCCGGTCCCACGGCCCTGGCAGCGGGACCTTTGGGCCTCACCTTGATATAATCCTTGCAAGTTCTCTCTCGCTTGTGCATCTAGGGAGAGATGGAGGCAGCCTCAGGCCCGGCGTCCGGGCCCTGATATCTTGCTCCTCTATGTCACTGCCTGTGGCCAGGGGCCGCCCCTCAGGGGCCTCCAATGCCCTGGACCACAGGCAGTGGCACAAGGGTGAGACCCCACGGCCCCCAGCCCGGCCTCGCCCCTGGCCCCACCTTGTTGTAGTTCTTGCCGGCCGACTCGCGCTCGATGGGCCGCAGGGCCTGCAGCTGGGCATCCAGGATGTCCAGCAGCTGCTCCATCAGCTTCACGGAGGAGGAAACGTCGCCCGCATAGATGGAGCCTCGGGTGTGGCGGGCAAGCTCACTGGCGATGTTGGCTGCGTTCTCCCCACTCTTGATCTGCAAGGGGGTGGGAGGTACGAGCTCCAGTGGGGGCGGTCCCATTTCCCCCCATCGGCCCGCTCTCCCTGTAGTTCCCTGCCCCTCTCATCCTCCCACCGGTGTCCCTGGGGGTGGGAACTCAACTGCCTGCTGCCCAGACTTGCTGGGCTCCCCTTGTGCACCCCCCTTCCCCCCGCTGTGTCCTGCATAGGCCATCCAAGGCCTGGCGCACAAGCAAGTGTGGTACCTTCTGGGCCACCTGGTTGACCCAGGGGGACGTGCAGTTGCTGAGGTCAGGGCCTCGGGGGTTCCAAAGCCCCAGGGCTGGGAGACACTGGAAGGAGGCAATTCCTGCAAGGCCAGAGAAGGGAGCCGGGGGAAGGGAAGGAGGATGGGCCAGTGAAGGGGGACAGGAGACAAGAGGTGGGGGTCAGGGTAGGGGTGCAGGGAGCATGGGAAAACAGAGATGCAGCAGCCCAACTGCCAAGAGTGGCATCACTTTAAGGTGACAGAAGCCACCCCTTGCTTACCCTAAACATTCCCATTGGCTCCCCTGCTGGCTCTGCCTACCAGACTCCTCATCTTCCGGCAAAGCCCCTAGTGGATGCCCTCTAGCCCATGGAGTCCTCGCCTATGGCCCTACAGCCCATGACCTCACCCAACCCGGCCGCCCTCTGTTCTGCACTGGCTGCTCAGTCTCATCACCCAGGGTTTGCGCAGTGCTTGGTGGCAGGTGCTCAGTGCAGGGGGTGGGGTGTCTACTGAGCTGGCACTGGGCCCTGGGGCTTTGCTGGACCCGAGAGTTACAGCAAGAGATAAGCCCAGGGTATCCCTGCCCTTTAAAGCTCATTCTAGCAGGGAGGACAAGTGCATGTATTTCCACTAGGCCAGATGGTAGCCTCATCCCCCATCCCTCCCTTGCCTAGACCAGTGAGGGCCACCCCTGGGCCAGCTGCAGTGGGATACAGCCTGCACTCACCTCGCGTCCCCTTGGGGCAGGGCCTCTCCACCAGCATCCCCTGCTGGGTGGCCGGCCACTGGACCCGCCGCACTTCTCGGGGCTCACAGAAGAGCTCGGGGGACACATGCAGATTAGGGGCCGGGGGCCGCCGGGTGCTGGGGGCTGGGGCTGTGGCTGGAGGCAGGTCAAGTCCCAGCTGGTTGATGGCACCCACGGGGTGCGTGGTAAGGGGTGCCCGGCGGAGCGGGGTGGTAGCCGCAGGCGAGGCCGTGCTGGTAAGTGGTGTGGGCCGGGCCGTGGTGGTGGTGCTGAGGGGTGGGGAGGTAGCTGGGCCTGGAAGGGGGCGGGGGCACAGAACAGGGTCAGCGCCCGGGCGGGGCCACGCCACCATGTGCCCTGGCACAGGGCTCCCGATCATTCTAGCATCACCCCCTTCTGCTGCAGTGGAAAGATGCTCCTGAAGAGGGCAGACGCCTCTCCATCCCAGGGACAATATAAAGGAGCACAAGAGGCCATAAAAGTTGACTTGGGAGGCAGTCCTGACACTTACCATCCCCTTCCACCTCTTGCTCTCATTGTATAATCCGGGCCACCTCCCACCCCTGGGGGGGGGTTCAGTTCCCCCTTTTCCAAACAATACTGTTTCCAGCTGCCCCACGGAGCCCCAGAGCCCCCGGACTGCTTGGAACTGCTCAGAACTGGCCGAGGGCACCAAGGGGATGAAATGAGACCAAGGCAGGCACCGCCTCCCCCAACCCCCCAGCCACATCAGACACTCCGCTCTGACCCCTTTCACGGCTCCTGGGCTCCCACCCTAGATTCTGCCTGGTCCAAATTGCACCCACCCTGGGAGAGTGGGTTCAGACTACCTGGCTCAGGTAAATGAAGAGTGGGTTCAGACTACCTGGCTCAGGTAAATGAACCCCCCCACCCCTGGCCTCAGTTTCTTCCTCTGTACGGGGGGGGGGGGGGGGGCGCAGTGACAGCCCCTGTGTCCCAGGGGCCACATCTGCAAAGCAGCTGGCGCAGCAGCATTCACCCTGCGCGCTCACCTCCGGGCCCCGAGGGCGCACAGACCCCCACCCCCACCCCCGCCCCCCCCCCACCCCGAGCGGGCGTCCTCACCGGCGCTGGGGTCGGGCGGCCCAAACTCCAGGCCATAGCGCACCACGAAATAGTTGTTCCAGACGTACAGCTGGTTGTCGCGGGGGTTGTAGTCGACGGAGGAGACGAACTGGTAGGGGTTGGGGAAGGCGAGGCCCACGGGCTCCTCGCGGTTGGCGTTGGTGTTGAAGGCGTAGTCCACGCGGTTGCCGGCCGCCTCGCTGTCGTCGTCCACGTAGACGGAGCGCAGCACGTAGAGGACCCCGCACACCATGAAGGCGTTGGAGGCCGAGCGCTTGTCGTAGCCCGTCTCCCACGTGCCCTCGAAGCGCAGCGTGTAGGGGTTGAGCTGGCTCACCACCAGCCGCCCGCTGTTGCCCTCGGTGGCGTAGATGACCCACAGCCCGTTCTCGTCCACGGCCAGGTCGATGTCGGTCTTGCCGCCCCAGCGGTAGGGCGACGTGTCGTGGTAGTTGGCCGTGTTGATGACCGTCTCGCCGCTCTTGATGCGCGTGCGCAGGTCGTACTTGACGATGTTGCGGGTGCGCTCCTTGTTGTAGAAGACGGCGCCGTCGTAGACCACGAAGCCCGTGCCGTCCACGCGGTTGGGCAGGCGGTAGGTGGTGGTGTGGCGCGCCGCCACGTAGTCCTCCCACGACGCGTACTCGGTCAGCGTGTCCGTGCGGTACGGGATCCAGGGCATGACGTAGATGCGGTCCCCGGCCTGCAGGGGGTCCTT
>PVIY010041636.1:0-21521 GCA_004026745.1 Myrmecophaga tridactyla | reverse complement strand
GAAAAAAATGATACATCATTTTATCACATTAAGGTAATAAAAATCCAGTTAAAAAACAACAGACCATTCATTAAATTAATTCATTATACTAAAAGTTCATTAAAGGCATAGTGTTCCAGAAATAAAATGACTTGCTATGAGAATGTCTTTACTTTGTTTGATGAATGTACACGTTTTCATTATAACCCCATGATTCTATTCCTCAAGCCCTTTTCTTTTCAAATGTGTTTATTCTTTTATTGTCATTTTATTTACAATTGGTTAAGATTAAGACTACCTTTAGGTGCAAAATGATTTTACATAATTAATTACTTCATTTGGCAATACATGTAGTTCTTAATTGCCCTGGCAATTTGAAGGTTTTTTTTTTTATCCTTTTGCTGAAGAAAATACACTTGATTAATTTTTTTTTTTATTTGACACAATCATTGCTCCAGATCACAATCAGGTTTGGTGACCAATATGTGTGTTTTCTAATTTTTTTATTACATTGTTCTAGGATGGCAAGATTCAATTTCTTTTCTTACTTTAGAAAGATAACTACATTTATTTCCTTACCATGTTGCATTTGTGTCCTGCATCTAGGAGTTTGATAAGTATGTGTGACTTTCAGTTTGTGGAAATTGATTCTACCATTATTTTAGCATATCAATCCAGAGGGGAAAGAGGAAACAGTATCAGGTATTAGAAGGAATAGCATTCTATTTTTTATTTGAAGTCATACTTTTTATTACATATTTTAACCATTTTAAGTGCCAATGGGAATTTTCGTACTTCCTTCAAGTTTCGCAATTATCATCTTCTATCTCCTCTCTTCTGTTAGCCTAGGTTAGTACAAATAGTAAAAAAAAAAAATTCTGCCCAGAGTTTATACTTAAAATAAAAGTAAGATGCCTTTTATTTTAGGGTGCTTTAAACCAGGAATAAGACACACACACATGGCAAAAATAAAGATGCTAGATGCCCTGGAAAATCTTGACTACCCATCTACTCAGCAAGCATTGATTTAGTCCCGGTTGTGCCCAAGACCCTATGTTAGCATTATAAATTTTTTGCACTAAAGGAATTTATTTCTTATGGAGTGGTAAAACATAATATAGTCAATAGTATACTATTAAAATATGCATAGAGAAGACATAACTTTGGCCAAGCTTTATTATGCATTGGGCATACCTAGTTTTAGCATATTGTTTTGTATATTTAGTTGTTTACTAGATAAGATATAAGAATATATAAGTGAAAATTAAGTCTCTAAAGGTATTGTAAATAAACTTTGTTGGGACAGAGCATGAGATTAGTGAATGCATTGGATCATTGCCAACAATGGCAATAGGTACAAGTGTCAAGGATTGTGTTTGATAGTGAAGCTGTCTAAAAATTACATACTCCATTCATCCTGCTTTCCTTTCTTCTTCCTCATTCAATTCTCTTTCTTCTCACCATATGCTGTTTTCTAGTATTTTCTCACATAATTGCAACACAGGAAATCTCAGTTCACCTTTCTGTATTGTAAAACTACTAATTAGCACTGACTTTCACATTACAGTATCTATAATAAAATCATATTAAGTGTGTCCAACTTGGAAATCAAAGTTAAATCTGAATTACAGAACATTTAAGAAGGAATGACATTGAATAAAACCCAAGGGTCTACAACAACGGCTGATGGTAACCGAGGAATGAGAAGATCAGTCACAAATGTGAGGGAAAAAATCTTGCTCAGAGCCTAAAAAAACTCATAGATAAAAATTATTTTTATTACCACAACCAGTATTTGAATGAAATCACTTCTGAAATGGTACTTAAAACAATTTTATGGCTTTTACTTGAAAGTTGACTAAAATTACTCTTATTTACACTGCTATTTTCATTAGAAAATAATTTTTGAAAGTGAACATATTGATTTTATTTCTGTTTATTTGAATTATCAAAACTTCAGATTTTTTATTAGATTAGTTTTATTGTTGTAGGAGGATATTCTTTTAATAAGACACAGATTGTATCGTAAAATGTTCTTGTTCAAGACAGAAAACTAATTTTTTTTATGTAGACACTGGAACCTCATATAAGATAATAAATTTCAGGATTGGTACTATATAAAATATTTTTATTACTTTCTGAGAAAACATTTCAAATTGTACTAAAATGATATTTTTCCAGTACATTTAAATAAGTATACATATATGTATATAAAGCGAAAATTGCTTATGTTTACCTATTAGTTATCTCGTCATTTACTTTGTTTGGCCACACTTCAAATTTCTGTTTCATTTACTTCCTTCCTGCCAAATTAGTATAAATGTAAGCAATGGTAGCTTGAAGTGAAATAACAGGACCAATTACTCTGTAGTTAAGAGTGCAGTTCTTGAAAATATTCCCAGGAAATATTTTCTTCAAATGGAAAAATGAAAGAAAAGTTGACAGAAAGGCCATGTTTAGGCAATCAGAATAGTATTACATTTGGGAAAATAGGAGGTACTGTAGAAGAAAGTGTTACAATTGAAAGAAGTGGTGCCATTTAAAGAGACTGAGTTCAAGCAGGTTTTGAAGTAGGAGGAAATCCATAACAGAATGGTGTTTCCAAAACCATAAAGGAGATTATTAAAAGGAGTGAACCATCAGTGGTGTAAAATGCCACAAATTGGTAATGTGGGATAAGACTAACAGAGGATCTGAAGATTTGACCGTTTAAAATCTGTATATGATTTAGTAGAACCTTTTTAGTAAAACAATGTAGCAAAAGTTAGGTATCAATTGACTACAGAGAATAGAACTTCTGCTTTTTGGATACTAATACAATGTTCCACTTCCATCTACATGCAAAACAGCAAAGAATGGAAAATGGAGAAATAAATTCTCTCTTAATTGAACTAGGAGAGGTCCAAAATCCCAAACCACAATTCTAATATAAAACCTCCTGAAATTTATGGTGATCGAGATATGGTGTGCATATTTAAGGAAACACGTAGAGGACACTCCAGTGTTCATTGTTCAATTTCTTAAATATGAAGGACACGGCAAGTTAAAACGCTAAATATCTCTTTGGAAAAACATCTTTCTTCCCGTACCTTTCCATGTAAATTCTGGCTGATCCTTTGAGACGTAGGTCTGTGGTTGGAAATTCAAATGCCCACAGAAGCAAGCATTGTAGCGTGGAAGAATAAAAATATCAGGCACAATAAATATTGCAGTATAAGTATGAAGATAAATGGTAATTTACTATAGGACCCCAAAGCTCTGGTTCGCTGAAGATCTAGTGCCATTTATAAAGAGAGCCATCACTCCACCACTTACTTTTTAAGAGTACCTGGATATCTGGAATTTTATGTGAAAGATTGTTATTTTAGATATTAGTAACTAGTTCATATTATCTTGCTAACTAGTTCACATTAGCCTACCAAAGAAAGAAGAGGGAAGGGAGGGAAGGGGGGAGAAAGGAAAGTAGGAAGGAGTGGAGGGAGGAAGGAAGGAAGGAAGGAAGAAGAAAGAAAAGAAAGTACATCTGTCTGTGGTCTGACAGTTTCCACCTCTGATTAAGATCAAGGTTGCTTTGGTCAAGAAACTTGTTGCTTCTTTGCACTTAGGTATCTTCATACTGTGTCAAGTTCTTCGTTAGTAGTTCTCTTCACCCAGTGTCTATTCAGCATCTGTCCAAATTGAGTAAACTCACTGTAGTTTAATTATCCTATTGATTACAACACAACCTTGGACAAAATACAATAAGCAGCTACCTAAAACTCCAAAAACGAAGAAATGGATTGCAGAGGGTAACTAAACCTTGAAGAATGGCCCAAAATATGTGTGAGTTTTCTCCACCCTCTCTCTTTTATATCCACATTTTGATGAATGGGAGCAGAAAGAAAATCAAAATATACTCAGAGCAAGCTGAAAGAAGGGTATGAAAACTGTTGACAGCAAAGATCAGTGAAATTGAAAACCAAAAAATAATAGAGAAAATCAATGAAATCAGAATCTGTTTGTTGAAAGTAACAGTAAAATGGATAAGCCTCTAGCCAGTCTAACCAAAAGAAAAAGAAAGAAGACTCAGATTGCCACTATCAGGAATGAAAAAGAGGGCATCATTATATTTCTACTGATATTAAAATGATAATAGGTTAATATTGCAAACAATTCTACTCCAATAAATTTGAATATTTAGATGAAATGGAGTAATTCCTTGAAAGAAACAAACTATAAAAATTCACTCAAGATGTAATAAAAACCATGAGTGGCCCTATATCCATTAAATATCCAACAATAAAATAATCCCTGATGGTTTCACCAGTGAATTCCACCGAGTACTTAAGAAAAAAAGCATACCAAGTCAACAAAACCTCTTCCGGAAAATTGAAAAGGAGGAATACTTATTTCCCAATTAATTTTGAATATAACATTATATTCATATCACAACCAGAAAACTTTACAAGAAAAGAAAGCTACAAATACCCAAGATGAGCATAGACACAGAATTCTCAACAAAACATCATTAGACCAAATCCAACAATAATAAATAGGCAATGCATCACAAGCAAGTAGCGTTCAGTCAAGTAATGCAAGTGTGGTTCAATATTTGAAACTAAAACATTGTAATTCATCATATTAACAGACCATGTATATTTTCATTATAAAGAAGAAAATCAACATGGTCATTTCAATAGATGAAGGAAAAGCTTTCGATAAAATGCAACATGGTTTCATGTTAAAATTTTTTAGCAAACTGGCAAAAAAGTGAACTTCTTTAACCAATAGGAATGTGAACTACTGGAGGGCAAGGCCTGTAACTTCGCTATCCTTTCCAATAGTGTTTAGCTTAGTGCCCATTTCATAGAAAAGAAACTGGTTTGTGGACAAAGTTATTTGTAAATATGTAAATTAACATTATCCAATTAAAAAAGCACACAGGGAAACTTTATTGCAGTATAGATACTGTTTTTTGCAAATTGGTTCAATTACTCAAAGTGAAGTGATGTCATCTAGGGGTGAAGGTTCAAAGAGAACCTAACATTTGTTTTGTGTGCATGTCTGAGTTTATGAGAATAGTTGTTTCTAGGGCAAGATTTGATTCTGTGAATACTTTATTTTTGAAGGGCTAGATTGTGTAAGGAAAAAACTGGGATTTCTCTACTGCAGTGCCATGATACCAAAAATGTTTTCAGGAGCTGATCTTAAAAATATCCTTGGGAAATGTGAAATGGGCTGGTGAATGGAATAAAATCACATAGGCTTTTTATGTCAGACATGATGAGAAGTGTCTTGATGATAGCAGATTTCATAGAAATGAATAGATACAAGAAACACAGTGGAAATCTTTGTTCCTTCAATTACATGAATTGAATGAATTTCTTCAATTATATGAATTAAATTGGCTAAAAGTAAATATGTGTTTTCAAGAAAGAAGTCTTTAAAAACACTTTCTTGAAAATAATTATGCATTTCTTTTGCTGGTAAGGTCATAGGAGGAACCCTGTAGTAATTGAACTGGAATGACAGTTTGAATTCATTCATAATTTTGTATGTATATATACATACATATATATGTATAATTTATATTATATTCCTTTTCTTATGCCCTATGTGCGATTATAGGCCCTTTAATAGTATTTACTAGATACATACATATAATAAAATGGTGCTAAAATGGTGTTCAGTATATTCACATGAAAGTTAATTAATTAATTAATTACTGATCAATCAAGGTGACTTGTAGAAAGAACAGCCTTGTTGACTCTAGCTGCATCTGTGTCAGTCAGGGTGTATTTCCTAAGCTTATAAACATTTAACTTTGTGTGATCAAAAGGATCATCAGTTTTTTAAACACTACAGGGGAATTCTACCAAGGGGAAAAGTCTATATCCCCCTGACAGGACAGGGGGATAAATGTTGATAAATGTTAAGTTTATACAAATAAATGGCATCAGAACTGAATTAGAGATTTCAGTTCACCTATCACCAAGTGGATAAAATTCCAGATGCACCAAGTTGATATCTTGATAAAGCTTTACTTAGCTTTATATCTTTGCTGGTCATTATTTTAAATTATACTCACGAGTTACAGATAGATTATAATTTGTTTTTAAGTGCTGAATTCAGAGAGTGATTTCTCTTATAATCATATTGTCAATTTATTTTAATTATTCTTGAACTTTATTTTCACCTTTAATTTGCAAGAAAACCAAGCCAAGGAAGAAAAATAATTATATAGATTGAAGGAAACTAATATTATGCCAGCTTCAGATCCTGAAAGTAAAATTGCTGGTCTCTAATTTGTCTAAATCCAAGGTTATAAGACACTATTTTTTGGTGGGGATTTTATGACTATACTCTTAATTCCACAAAAAGTGAGCTAATACTAAATGAGATGGTGAAATTCTGGATTGTGTGTTGTTCGCATAGTTTGCACAGTACAGGCAGCTGTTGGTGCCAATGATGTGAATAAGTTTGAGCGGCTGCCAAAAGAATACAAACCAAGGCTGACTTGAGAGCAAGGGAGACATGATGCTCAGAAAACTTCTGTCTACCAGTTCAAGTTAGTACCCAGCTATATTCTGTCAATAGTCATCAGAGCCATTAAATCGAATGCACAAGGGAATTCTCATTTTGAATATGATCATTTTAGACATAATAAAATCCTGATCCTAAATTTCTAATTTTTAAAAATTTTCCTGACTTTTTAAATGACTCATGAATATATGATTTACACATATAGGCATATTTGTATAAAATCAAATGCTGAGTATACACATTAGAAATAAGCTAAATGTGGTTTGCTTTGCTTATAATAAAATATAGCCACCTCTCCAGTGGAATTAAGCAGATGTTTAAAATATTTCAACAAATTTAAAAAATGACTTAAAGCAGGAAATGAAGAAAATTATATCCAATTTAAACTCTAGGAAGAATCCAGAGAGTACATAATTATCTATTATTAAGACAATGTGTATTAAGCATAGCAAACTTCTGTCCAGAAGGGAGGATGCTTTCATTGGCTAAGCTTCTGAATTATAGTAGGATGATGACAAATGAGGAATCCTTTAATAGTCTACATTCACCCATCTCCTTTTGAAGTCCTTTACATTCATGTCATTTAGTTGTATAAACTTAAACTTATTTTAGGTAGTGAACGAATCCAGCTCTGATAACTAGTCTTGAGGGCTTTTAGCCTGCTTTGCAAGAGAAAGTAAGTAGGAAAGAAAAAGAAAAAATGGGTAAAATGTTCTACCACCAAATATAACCTGTGTATAAGTCGGTATCCTAATGAATACTTAGTCATTTACATCATATATTCCCAACTATTTTCATAAGTTATAGATAATGTTATGAATTCAAACTGTCAAATCCTACTGGATGCCGTAAGAAGAGAACAGCTTTAGGCTTTTATTTTTGTTATTAAGTATTAGGCCCTGTGACTTCCCAATTCTTACACAGTTCAGAAATTTGACAGTGTGATAGTGAATATTTGTTGCCCTGTCCGTGCACCTGTGTTCCTCACCTGAGCTTAAACAGCTTATTGAGAGGTGGAGGCCTCAACTGTTTTAACATATTGAATGTTTTAACATATTAAATGTGAAAAATTACACTGCAAATGCTGAAGAGAGCCTTCTCAGGGTCATTGCACGGGGTGTACAGTTTTGGCAGGTGGAATTTTCCATTCTCTGTCTGCTAAACTGAAAAAGGTCCATCCTTTACACTGAGAAGTCTACTGAGAGCAGATTTGCCTGCCTACTACAAACACTGACAACTTAATGGCTAGTATTTCTACAATAAAAGAGGAATAAATCACTTTTGGTATTTCTTAAGTTATTCCAGGAGCTAGATCAATGAAGATACCGAAATTATTACCTGATTAATTATGAATTCAATGCGACCCAGTAGCCAAATGAAAAAGATAAGTAAAGCACACGGAAAACAAGAGCTGGAGAAGAAAGAAAACATGCATAAGGGCCCTGAGAATATTCAAATGTGGCACAAACAAAATCTCTAGAACTGAAGAAAAAGTGACTTAAACCAGACCAACCCATGATTCATAAACAAAAACAAGACAAATCAACTGTTGTACGGAGAGTAGTTACCTAAATTAATGACTTAGAATGATAAGTTGAAGGAATGACTCAAAACAGACCTAGGTATAAAGAAATTAAAATTGGAGAAAAACACCACATAGAAAAAGTGATCAAGGATTCGTAACTTCAAAAAAAAAAAAAAAGAAAGAAAAGAAAAGGAGAAGCTATGATTAAGGATATGATAGAATATTCTTCTTATATAACAAATACCTGGACTCTGTATATTGAAAATTCTCCCTAAGTGCTAGCAAGGGTAATACAGCTAGTTATTTCCTTCGAAACAGAAGTAACAAATTATTAATTATTGTAATTATTAGAGCTGTTTACACATAACTTAATTCGTTTTCTAAAACCATGGTCAGATTAACTTTCCTCATCCCATTTGAAGTTAAGGGGCAATAGGACTTACATTATCCAATGAAATATAAATATTGCTGATGAGTGTCAAGTCTGGGTAGAAGCTTTAAAAACCAGTGCACAATCTGCCTTGTTCTCTCTCATCCTTTATGTCTAGTAATTGTGGAACCAAGTGTTAAGTCAGAGCCGGTGCCCCTAAGAGGAGCAAGACCTCTACCAAACAACATCAATATTTACCCACATAGACATGTAGTGGGAATGACTAAATATGTGGTGCCTATGTGTCCTAAGGGAGTTGTCTGATAGTATGACATAACCTAGCCTATTCTGTCAGAGCCCTGGATACTAGATGATGGTGGCACAGCATCAGCAAAATAAAAACAAAATAGTGTTTCACCCAGTCTTTAGGGAGTTAAGAACCAAATGCAAAGGCCTGGCTCCTATTGGTAGATTGTGAGAATAAAGGACCTATTCCTCTCAGTATTAGGTTTTATAACTATCATAATTACTTAAATTCTGTACAAGGCTGAGAAATTGTGCATACTTTTATGAAATTAGAGTTAAGATGTCATTTTTAAATGGGATTTTGAGAAATGAAGACAGAAGGGTGAAAAAATAAATTATTTTACCTCTTTGAAATTAAGACATAAACTATGTGTTGCAGCCTATAATTTACAACCTGACAATTGATATTCTCATTTTCTCAGGAAAAAAAAATGAAATTTAATACACAGGTGTTTTTCTATTATTTATTCACTTAATTGACAATAATGCAATTGGCATCTAATAATCCATGTAATTATCTACCGCATAAGCCATTTCTATTTCAATCCTTTCTAGCTTTTAAAAATTAGCTGTCGAGGTATGCCACCACAAATAACACAGCATAGTCTTTTTTGAACTTTATATAACAATTTATTTATCTGATAGATAATTTTTAAATTGGGGCTGTTATGAACCTACTGTCATATGTTAAATATATAAAATATCTCTAGGTGGAAATTATTGTAATAAAGGTGGAGGATTCTTCAATTATTTAGGTAATGTTAAACTATTTAGTTGTGCCAATTTACACTCCAACCATCAGTGTCTATTTTTATTTTTCAATCAAGCATATATATGCTATATTGACTCAGGATCATTAATTGAAAAACCCTGTTTGCTATGACATCATTTTTCCATATCAAGTGCTTATATGAATGGGACTGTTCTGGGCTCTTTTCTTCTTCATGGGTATAATTGTCTAGGTCAATTCTAACATCAATCCGCATTTTAAATAAGTATTAATCACTACAAAGACAAATCCTCCAGCCATTTTCTTATTCTTAAGGGGTGTCTTGGCAACTTTTGGCTATTTAACATTCCACACATATATTTGTATCAGATTTTGAAATGCAATAAACAAAAAAATCAAAAGCCTGGTGGTATTTTGAATGGAATTATATTGTTTATGATTCATTCTGAGGAATGTTAATAGGCTCACAGTATAGAAAAAGATAAATGCTCATTAAAAAGCCAAGAGCTTCCGGGGTGCAAAGGTAGTTCAGTGGTGGAGTTCTCGCCTACCATGCAGGCGATCGGGTTCAATTCCTGGTCCATGCACTCCCCCAAGAAAACAAACAATCAGAAAGTGCGCAAACAAAAATTCAGCCACGGTGCTGCAATAACAGGATACTCACGTGGAAAAATAATGAAATGTGACCTTTCCATACAGCATATGAAAAATAAAAATCTAAGAGCTTGGTATGTCCCTTCATTTTTGTGGAGATTACTTACATTATTTCAATATTATCCACACTTTTCTCATAAAGGCTTTACACGTTTATTTGATGCTGTTATCATTGTTTTTTGGGTGTACTTTTCTGTTCTACAGAGTTATCCTCATTCACTGTACTAATGATTTATTTGGGATTCTTTTAGAATTTAGATACAGTCATTTATACTATCTGTGTATATTGACATCTGTTCTTTTCCAGTCTCATATATTGTACTTGTTTTTATTTTCTAGCATAAGAAAAGATAAGAATTGATCATGCATGATTGTTTACACAGGAAACCCATATTAAAAAATCACTTACTCTTTGAAATGAATTAATATTGAACTTTCCCAAATCTTTTTGCAGCTATTAATATGCTTATGGTTTTTCTCCTTTAATTTTTTTACCTTTAGAACAAATAATTGATTTTTTTTCAATTAAATGACTATACTGTCCGTGAAAGACCAAAATTGCAAATGATGTACTATCATTTCATTCTGAACTTGGATTACTAATATTTTATTTATCCATGTTCATGAATGAGGTTGGTGTACCTTGTTTTTCATACTGACACTTTAGTTATTTATGCTAATCTCACAAACATTGTTGCAAATAGAAATTATTTGTTTCTTAAATGTTTGGTAGAGTTTGTACATTAAGTTAATTGGGCTAGAATTTATTTTAGGAATATTTTGTTTTTTGAGGCAATTTCTATTAGCTTTTTTGAATCAGTTTAACTCATTATATTTTACTAGAAATTCCTTCAGTTCATTTAAATATTTAAAGTTGATAGGATAAGGTTGTTCATAATATTTTTACTTATTTTAACTACAACCAATATATTCTGTCCTTTAAACAATTTGATATTAAGTTTGTCTCATTCTTTCTATGTTAACCAGTGATAAAGGATTTTTAGCTTTGTTTCCAACTTTAATTTATGTCTGCTTTTTAGTCGTTGTGTGTGAAAATGTTATTTATGTTCTTATCTTTATTATATTATTTCTTGTACTCAATTTGAATTAGTTTGTTTCTGTTGCTAACTTGTTTCTATTGATTTATATTTTATTAAAATATGTTTATTCTCATTATGAATAAAATATTAAGGCTATAAATTTACTCTGAATATTGTGTTATCCACATAAATTTTTAGTTTAGAATATTTTCAATATTGTCTAGCTTAATTACAATGTTTTATAATTTTCATTTTGGTGGTTTAATTTATTCCTGGGTGATTCAGATAATCTGCTTCTTAATTTCTAGTTATCTTTTAAAAACTGATTTCTGTTTAAATTGTGTATATTCAAAGAGATATTTTTATGATATTTATATGCCCCCTTATTTTGAAATTTATTGAGACACCCTTAATACTGGTATTTGGTCAATTTTTGTAATCGTGCATATGTAATTTCGTCTTATTACATCAGGTTTTTGAGGTAATATTTGTGTGAGGTACCCTTTTAACTTATTCAGTCCCCTTCTGTTTTAGATATAAGGCTGATAAAAATCATTTAGAGGTATTTTGCCTAGTCATTTTTTATGGTAATGGTCACATTTTATAAATTTGCTAAAATATTTTAATTTCTACCTAACACTTCATTTTGTTCATTGTTCTTTTTAAAATTACATATCAGAATTATATCTATAATTCTGAATCCTCTTTTGTTCTTTATTTTGTAATAGTATATTTTTATTTTTATATAATTCTATTTCTTTTCTTCTTCAAGCTTAAAAGTATTTACTTTGTATGTTAACTTTTAGAGAAGTGCTTCTCAAACTTGTGTCTATATCACAATCATCTGTTGGCTCCATCCCCATAATTTCATAGACTACAGGGCTGAACCCAATGATTTGCATTTCTAACAAGTTTCCTGATAATACTTATGCTGCATCTGGGGCAACTCTGAGAATTGTGGTTTTAAAATTAGCATAGCAATTACAGCATATACAATTAACTGGTAAAAATCTGAAGTCAAATAATATTTTATACTCTTCCTAGACATTATAACAGTTTACAAATGTTTAATTCCATTATTTCCTACTCAATATATACTTTCCTTTGTGTATTTTCAATACTTCTGTCATTTTCCCTCAAAGTATGCAACTATTATGTCTAGCCTTTAATTTGGTATGTTAAATATCCATATTGAATATATTATTCTGAATACCAATGTGAGGTTTCTCGATCATTGTTACTTATAACAATAATTTTATCAATTCCACACACATCAGTTTTTCTCTCATCTGGAGCACTACAATGAGAGTCAAATGGACCCTGCTTTTACACAAAAGGATTTTTTTCTTGCACGACAGTAAAGGTGTAGCCTGAAACCAGGAACAAAGCTCTGCAAAAGCCTCCAGGAATATTATGCGGAAACAGAACAAACCTGGATCCAGGCTCCAAAGTTTCAGGAAGTAGGTTTTATTAGTCTGTGGCCACAAGGCTCAGCCCAGTAGCCTCTGAATGTCTGAGCCCCAATCAGATGCTGATACAAGATATTTATAGACAGAAATGCTGCTGGTGTCTTCCTAATATGGTAACTGGCTATACTGGAGGGAGATGATTGCCTGCTCACTGGTGGCCAGAACCAGGAAGGGTTGCAAAAGCTATTTACAGAAGCGATGAGCAGTTATGGGTGAGGTGCCTGCTTGCTGCTAGAAACTTGCTTGCCACAAAGGAACTCTGAAATTAATATTCTGAAAATGCATACACATCATCTCCGGTTTCTCTTATGCAAGGGAGAAAAATCTTTGCTCTTTAGTAATTTATAATCCTCAGGAAGTAAAGAGGAAAGTCTCAGTTTGTACTATTTAAAATATAAACAAATATCTCCAGCAGGAGTAAGAACACAGCCCCTGGCATATCTTTATCCGTCTAGAGGAAACCCCCTTTAAATTTTTTTTTTTTTTTTGCATGGGCAGGCACTGGGGATTGAACCCAGGTCTTCCGCATGATGGGTGAGAATTCTGCCACTGAGCCACCATCACACTGCCCACCCCCCTGCTTTGACTTTTAAACACATATTCCCAGGAGGTCAATCTCTCCAGATATTTCTGGAGATGTGTATTTATATCATTATATAATCACCTTTTAAAATCAGAAATTTATTTTTTAACCAGGTTCAGTAAAATTTGCTCAGAACTTTCTAATCTTGAAGAAACATAAAAATACTCACTTAAGGATGAGGCAATGCTTGCTTAAATTTTCCTATGTTTTTATCACTTTATTTGCAATTGCTTCTGTTACCTCAAGTCTTCTATATGCAATCACTTTCAACTTATGGTACAGATTTTAGAATGTTTTTTAGTAAGGGACCATGGGTGACAAATTTGCTCTGTTTTTATTTTGTCTAAAAATGTTTTATTTCACCTTTATTCTTTTATTATATTTTCAGTGTACAGAATAGATCTTTCAACTATAAAATTATGTTCCACTGACTTTTGACCTCATAACTATTCAGACAACGGATGTCAGGATGCTGTTCCTTTGAAGGTAACCTGTCCTTTTTCTCATGCTACTTTTCATATCTTACTGTTTTTTTATATCTGCCATTTTACTATGATGCATCTAGTTTTGGAATACTTTTGGTTCACCTTATTTAGCACCCATTGAGCTTCTATAATCTGTAAAACAATGTCTTTATTCAGTTCTGAAAACAATACTCTTCTTTAATATCTCTTCCAAAGCTTCCTCTCTTTACTTTTCCTTCTGTTACTCTTTTGGTGTGTGTGCCTTAAATTGTGTTCATCTACAAAGCAGCTTTTGAGAAGAAGAAATTTAAATGTAAGTACTTCATTTAGAAGTTGACTTAAAAAAGCTCAAAGAGGAGAGGAGAGAAATGCAGTAAGGAAATGAAGGCAGCCATTAATGCATTTGCTACCAGTGGAGTCACTAATGTGCTAAATGAAGATTAATCCTACTGGGGAACGTCAGGGGCCAGTGAAAACATGTGCTTCACTCTACCTGATAACTGAAGGAGCTGAATGAAGTATTTATACAGTAACTCTTGACAGCTATTGTTTGAAGGACTGTATGTAAGTATGTGTGTGTGTGTAATTCTTAGGCACATTTGGCAGCATTGTGTGATTTGGCAGCCAGAGAAAGACATCAGGTAAAGAAATGTAATGTTATTAATTAGAAGTCCCAGTGCACGTTTCAGTAAAAAGGACATAGTGAGAATAGGTCAAGCACTTTTATCCTTGGATTGTGTCCTCCCAAAATGTATGTTGAAGTCTTGATTCGTAGTACTTCTGAATGTGAATTTATGTAGAAATCAGGGCATTGCAGAAGGAGCGTTTAAGTTAAGATGTGCTCACTCTGGAGGAGGGTGAGCCCTTAATCCAATATGACTGGTGTCCTTATAAGAAGCAGAGAGACAGGCACCTAAGAGGAGACTGGCATGGAACAGTGGCAGCAGGGGTTGAAGGGCTGCAGCTGTGAGCCAAAAGAATTCAAACATTGTCAGCAACCACTGAAAGCTGGAAAAGTTGAGGAAGGAGTCTCTTCCATAAGTTTGAAAGGAAGCATGGCCATATGGACACCTTGATTTCAGACTTGTATCCTCCAAAACTGAGAAACAATAAATTTATGTTGTTTTAAGCCACCAAGTCTGTTGTAATTTGTTATGACAGTCCTAAGAAACCAAGACAAGCATCAGCAGTATCTGCTATAGTGTGTTAATCAGCCACATGCTATCACCCATGTATCATAACGTTTCTTTTATATTTTACAGCTTATTTGACCCCTTCAGTGTTCTGCAAAATTTCTTTCATCATCTATACTCTCGTTAACTTATATTCTTTTTAGCTGACTTCAATATTTGAGAACTTGTCATTTGAAGAAGAGCCATTTTTCCTGACTTTCTTAACCCCTGTATATATTTCCAAGATATATTATGCGTCCTTAAATAGCAAGCGTAATAATGTCACAATTTGTGTTAAAACCAATGTGTAAAGTCTGAGAGTATGTTGGTCTCTCTCTTTCTCTTTCTCTTCCTCCCTTTCTCCCTCCCTCCCTCCTTTTCTCTTTCTCCTCCTCTCTTGTTGGATCTTCATCTTTTATATACTCATATATGTTTGTTCTTGATCAGGGAGTTTTGTGTGCTTGTATTAATAAGATTTCATTTTAAAAGTTTCTAATTTTCACCAGAAAATTTTATTTTTATGGAAATTCTTAGAGATATGAGATGAAGCTGTATTCATTTAGAAAGCATTACTCTTGTTTTCTGACAGATACTTTGGGGAATATTTTTAGTCTAAATTAAAAGCTTGAAATACTTTTTGAATGAGCATGTGAATTTGTCTTCCACATACACAAGAAAGCTGCCTTATTTTACACACTCAGAGCATCCTCCCCACCCCATTCATCAGAACTGTCTTTATAGTGTCATTTATCAGCTTGGTTTCACCAATATCATCTTTTAGAGTTTGTCTGCATGGAAAATAAGATGTGAACTAATTTCCCTGTATCCCTTTCCTAAAGGTTCCCAGAATCACATGAAAGCTGGAAGGTAGAAGAGATTTGGAAGCCATTATCTTATAGAAACAGTTGCCTCCTGATGTGAGATTCACTATGGCTTGAAGGAAGTTCTTGAGGAGAAACTGCCTTGCATCTAGGGACATAAACAACTGAAGACCTTTAGAAATTCTAAGTCCTAGTTTCTAGCTTAAAACTTTTCTCAGTTTCAAACTTTCATCCCTGGAGAAGTACAGCTCTCTTTCTTTCTTATTTCATACATATATCTATCTATCTTCTGGTACCTACCATCTAGCTGGCTCATCTATCAGCTGTCAGTCTATCAGCTCTCTCTCTTTCTCTCTCTTTCTCCCTCTCTCTCTCTCTTTCTCTCTCTCTCTCTCTAATTGCTGGACTAATTGAAAGAAATTTGCAAGCATCATGATGCTTATTTATAAATGCATAGCATGGTCCTCTTAGGAATATGGAATTTGTTCTGCTTAAAAAGTTTTGCTGTATTTTAAAAATTCAGAATGGGTTTAAATTTCATGCACTGCATTTTAGTGTTATTTTATAGTTTATTTGAACTTAGAATATTGCCTTCATTTATTTTTATAACATTGAGTTTCTGAAGTGTTCAGTCCAATTTTCTTTAAATTGTTCCACAGTTTAGATATGTCTGATTATTTCCTCATTTGTTCATTAAACTTGTTGCTTTATCCTTTTATTTCATATAGACTTAGATTAATGGTGAGAGCTTTGATTCCTTCCATTAGCTTTCATTACTCAGTCCTGGCCATTTGTGGTAGGCAGAATTCTAAGTGTGGTCCCAAGATCACTGCCCCCTCTGTACATACCTTTCACTTGTGTGTAGGATAGGATAGTTGCTTCTTTAATTAGGAATAATGTATGGCATATAATAAGCGATAGACATTCTTGTGACTACCTTACCTTACATCATATTGTATTGTAGCCAACTAGAGGGACATTTGAAATTGGAAGGACATACTTCCACTGCCCTGGATGAAAACAAGCACCCATGTTGTGAACTGCTTTTGTGACCACATGGCAAGTAATTGCAAATTGGCTTCAAGAAGCTGAGAGTGGTCCCTGGTGGCAGCTAGGGGGAAAATAGGGGCCTCATCAAAACACCCCAAAAAATAAACTTCACCAAAAGCAGTGAGCTTGGAAGAGGTCCCCAACCCCACCCTGACCCCCAAGAACCACAGTCCCAGGCACCTTGATTTTAGCCTAGTGAGCTCCTGAGCAGAGGGCTCCACTAGCTCATACTTGGACTTCTGACTATGGAGAGTGTGAGATAATAAATTTATATTGTTTAAAGTTGCTAACTTTGACTAATTTGTTACATAGTGAGAGAAAACTATTACCTCTTCTTTAGATTTGGCCATTTGGCAATTTCTGGAGACTATGATTTGATGCAAATTTGAGATAGAGGAGGTGTGTGCTATGCTATTGCCATTTAGTGGATAAAAGATAAGGATGCTGCTAGACTTCCTACAATCCATAGATAGCCCCCCCAAAATGAGGATATTCGGCCCCCAAAGTTCATAGTTCTGAGTTTGAGAAACACTGGTCAGACTCATCACTAATTGGAAGAGGAAATCTGATTATAATCACTGAGACTCTTGAGAATATAAGCAACTTTCTAGGAATGTAATAGAGATTTTCATGGACCATGTGAACTTCCCCTGGGGCATAACGGATGTCATTAAATATTATGCAATTGATTGCATTATACTCAGGATTATCAAACTGAATCATCCCTGCTACTTCTTACATATTACGTGTAAGTTATGTTTTAATATTAACAAGATATTTCCAACCACATAAGAAAATAAAATATCTCAGAGTTTAGAAGATTTTCTCAATCTCTGAAATGCTTGAGTTTATTGTTATTATTACTATTGTCTTTTAGTTTTTGGAAATATTCTTTTCAAAATATTTAGCAGTCTCTCAATGGAGGCATTTAATTAATGTTAGTAATTCAATATTTGGCATCTGGACTCCTTTCACATTCCATTCCCTTTCTGATGAAGAAAGCTTCCTACATTCTTGGAAGAATGTCTGCTTTAAAAATCTGATGTATGACATGGGATTCCAAAGTTTGTGGGTGGCATGCACACACACACACAATACATTTTTCATACATCTCATAATTCCATATGAAAAGACTCTGGAGGATCTCAAAGATATATGAACTGGGAAGAGTTTTGCAATAGTAAATATATAAATAAAAGCCAGAGCTATTGACACACTTAAAGTGCGATCCTTGGACAAGATAAACACTAAACAAAAGTTTGGAGTCCTTTTTTTTTTTTAGTGTTGTTACTGACTTCATGATAGCAGGTCTTTTAGGATTATCACATGTTCTTTGAGGAGAATTTTCAACAATAGAGAAACACTCTAAAAGCACAGGATTCCTGTAAGTCACTTCCAGCTGCCAGTCATATTCTGCAATGTCATTTGGTATGAATTCCAAACTCTCTTTCTGACATGAACCGTCAGAGCATTTAACAAAGTACAGATAATTGGGCATGAAGGAGCTATTGTGGCATGATTATAAAAACATGTTGAAGATCAAGGTTCATTTACAGGGGAATAAAAATAGCCTAAGAACCTGATCCTCATTGTTCACAAGCCTCTGCCTTCACTAGTATCACATGTTAAGATCTCCATTTTTTTTTTTAGTTATAATCTCAAATTACTATAAAGAAAAAGTTGCTATGTTTTGTGGTTATTCCCTCCTATTCATAATTAATCACAAAGGAGAATGGAAATACAAATAGCAAGTGACTATGTAAAAGCAAATTTTATCGAGAAGTGTTTTGTATCTTATTGATAAGCTAAAATATATCAAATTTACATAGACTATGAAGTATCGAAAACACTAACAGAGCAGCCAAACCAGATGTTAGCATATGTAATAGTAATAATACAAGAACATATAGTGCTAATTATATGCCAGATCTCGTTCTGAGGGTTCATTAGATAGTACCTTATTTAATCCTCAAAACAAACTTTGAGATAAGAACTATAGCTCCATTTCACAGATGATGGAACTGAAGCACAGGGTATTTAAGTGCTTTTTCTAAGGAAACACAACCAGCAAGCAGAAGCCCAAACATTCAAACTCGTATCCTCACCCCAAACCACTTCAATATACCATTATGCATGTTATTAAAAAAAAATCTTCAGGAAACTATTTAAAGTGTGTACACTCTATTTAGAGTGTTTACTATTTGCAGCACCCTGAGGTATTTTCTGGAGAATCTACTTCATATTTATGCTAATTTAATTCCAGTGTGATATAGAAATGTTACTCCTATACAGCTTTCTTCCCTTTTCTCCATTTTTGTTTCATTACTTCTATACAAATTACATCTACATATGTCACAAAATAAATAATGCACTATTCTTTTCTATAAGTCTATATTTATTTTTAAAAGTTGAGGGAAAAATGAGTGTGTGTGCATATATATATATAATTATTTGTTATGTGTATTCTCTTATTTCTGATTTCTAGTTCTCTTCATTTGTTCCTGTGGGCTCAAATTACCATCTGGTGTCATTTCCTTACTCCAATACAAATACCTTCTTTGTGTGGTCAAATACCTTACATTCCCTTATGTTAAAGGTCCAGCAATATAATTATTTACATATTATTTTATACAACTTTTAAATCACTTAAGAAAGAACACAAGTATGTACTTACACCATATTTTATAATTCCATAATAGCTTTATGAGAGCTCTTTGTATTTTTCTTGTGGATTCCAATTCCCATCTGAATTTATTGGCTTTTAGATTGAAGAACTTTCTTTAGTATTTCTTATACAGCAGGTCTGCAATTATAAGAATTGTCTCTTTTTTATTTTTCATGGCATGTTTCTCTATCACCTTCATTTTTGAAAGATGCTTTTAGTGGTTATAAGAATCTTGGCTGATCACCTTTTTTCCCCCTCAGTGCTTTGCATATGCCATGCCACTTCCTTAAAATGTCCATTATTTCTGATAGGAGATCAGTTTTTCTTTTAAGTATTGGAGTTGCCTTGTACATAGTAGCATCTGTGGTAGTTTGGAGCTGTAAGTACCCTTGAAAAAACATGTTCGTAAACTTAACCAATCTTGTACCTGTGAACCCATATATTTCGGTTAAAGTGTGGCTGCCTCAATCAGGATGGGTCTTAATTCTATTACTGGAGTATAATGATAGGCAGACAACAGGAGAAAAAGCCAGAGGAAGCAACAGCTGAAATTCAATGGAAACTGGACGAGAATGGAGAGGGGAGGCCACCATGTGCATTGCTATGTGACAGTGAGCTCTGGTAAAAGGACTGCTGGCTGTCAGCCCCAGAGCACCAGTCTTTGGGATGAAAGCATCACTTTGATGACACTTTGATGTGGACTTGGTCCTACTCTCAAAACTGTGAGATATTAAATTCCCATTGTTTAGGTAGACCTGTTTTATGGGTATTAGCTTGAGCAGCCAAGGAAATGAAAAGAGTGTAATTTTTTTTCTTGCTTATATCAAGATATTCTCTTTACCTTTGGCTTTCAGCATTTTTACTCAGATGTGTCTGGGTTTGGGTCTCTTTTCGTTTATTCTACTTGACGTTTGTTGAGTTTCTTGGATATGTAGGTTAATGCTTTTCAGCAAATTTGGAAGTTTTAAGAAATTATTCAAATATATTCTCTGCCCCTCTTTCCTTTTTCGTGCTGTTACCCCCATTATATATTTTTGATAAACTTAAAGGTGTCACACATTTCTCTGAGATTATCTTCATTTTTCATTTTATTTTATCTCTGTTCTTCAAATTGTATATATATATATGATGCAATCTATTTTCTACCAATCTTCAAGTTTGATGATGCTTTTTCCTTCTAATTCAAATTTATTGTTGAGATCCTCTAATAAGTGTTTTGTTTAGATTAATGTACTTTTCAACACCAGAATTTATATTTGATTCTTTCTCATAATTTTTATCTCATTATTGACATTCTCATTACATCCTCTATTTCTTTAAGTATGCTTTCCTTTAGTTATATTGGCTACATGGAAGTCTTTGACTATTAAATTTGCCATCTGGTCCCTCTCATAAGCACTTTCTATTGTGTGCTGATTTTTCCTGGGTATGGAAAAATTTTTCTCTTTCTTTGCTTTTATCACAATTTTTGTGAAACAGGATATTTTGGATGACATACTATCATAGATTGAGTGATGAAACCCAGAAAAAAATCATGTTTTTAATCTTAAAATCCCATTCTTGTGGGTATGAACCCATGGTAAATAGGACCCTGTGAAGATGATTGATTTAGTTAAGATGCTGCCAACTGAATCAGGATGTGTCTTCATTCTGTAATTGCTACAATTGAAGGCCTCATGAAGAGAACCATGGGTAGGAGCTGGAAGCCAGAAGTCAATAGGACCTGGGAGAGAAAAGGGAGGACATCAATATATGATGGGAAAACCAAGGAACTCATGGATTTCTGGCCAGTCAGAATATTGCCAACCCAGGGAGAAGCAAGCCTTCTAACCCCTGACACTATGAGCTAATGCATTCCTTTTTTTACTCCAACCAGTTGTAGTATTTGTCTTAGCAACCTGGAAACTAAGACGTGCACATTGCAGCAAATCTGGGTACTGATTTACTTCTCTCCTCTCCAGGGTTTGTTTATTGTTGTTTGCTTATAACTTACCTGGGCTGTTTTAGTGATGTCTGTTTTCCTGTAATGTGACCTATTGGTGTTGCTCCTTGGAGACCACACCCTTGGGCATACTCAAGGTCATCCTTGGAAGAAAGTAGCTTTAGCAGAGCTCTCTTTCACTGCCTCTTCCCCTGACCTCTCAGTTAACCTGTTTGTCTCATTTAGTATT
>PVIY010041635.1:0-21517 GCA_004026745.1 Myrmecophaga tridactyla | reverse complement strand
AAAAAAAAAAAAGACAGGAAAAGGAGGTCTGGAGGAGGGCACAGAACTGAAGAGTACCAGTAAGGGTAACCTAAATGATAAAAAGAGAAAAAAGAAAGAGAAATATAGATGTGACAAATAAAATCCAAAGGATAAAGTGATGGATTCAGTACTGGCTTTGAATGTCAATGGACTAGCCCTACCAATTGAAAGATATAGATTGGCAGAATGGATTAAAAATATAATCCAGCTATACACTGCTTAAAAGAGATGCATCTTAGACACAAAGATACAAATAGATTGAAAGTGAAAGATGGAAAAAAGATGTTCCATGCAAGCTGTAGCCAAAAGAAAGCAGGAGTAGCTATACTAATATCAGACATAATAGACTTTAAATGTAAAGACATCATAAGGGACAAAGAAGGACACTATATATTAGTTAAAGGGACAATTAACCAAGAAGAAATAGCAATCATAAATGTTTATGCTCCCAATCAAGGAGCTCCAAAGTACATCAGACAGACACTAGCAAAACTGAAAGGAGTGATAGATGTTTCAACAATAATAGTAGGAGACTTCAATACACCACTCTCTTCTATAGACAGAACAACCAGACAGAGGACCAACAAGGAAATAGAGAACTTAAACAATTTGATAAATGAATTAGATCTAACAGACATATATAGGTCATTACACCCGAAAATACAAGGATACACATTTTTCTGTAGTGCTCATTGAACATTCTCCAGGATAGATCACATGCTGGAGCACAAAACACGTCTTTATACATTTAAAAACATTGAAATTATTCAAAGCACTTTCTCTGATCACAATGGAGTGAAGCTGGAAATCAATAACCACCAAAGAACAAGAATTTTCACAAATATATGGAGGTATAAAAAACACTCTTGGGTTCATTTCCCAGACCATGCACCCCCTCCCCAAATTATAATAACACACTCTTAAACAATCAGTGGTTCAAAGAAGAAATTGATAGAGAAATTAGCATCTATCTGGAGATGAATGAAAATGAGAATACAACATATTAGAACTCATGGGGTGTGGCAAAAGCTGTGTGGAGAGGAAAATGTATTGCCCTAAGTGCCTATATTAAAAAAGAAGAAGGAGCAAAAATTGAGGACTTAACTGCTCATCTGGAGGAACTTTATAAAGAACAGCAAACCAACCCCAAATCAAATAGAAGAAGAGGAATAACTATGATTAAAGACCAGAACCACAGAGTAGCTGTGGCTGGCCTGATGGCTTGATGGACTGGAAAGAATGGAGTGAAGAGTGGTGAGCACCACTGAAATGTCTCCCCACCAAAATCTCCTGTTTGGGGGAGAACAAATAGTTGTGTCAAAAGGTAGGATATTTGGAGGATTAACTGGCATGGACCGAGACAATCAAAGTAGACAATGAGAAGCAACATGAAGCAAGGTCCTGGAGACTCCAATCTATGATCAGTCCAGCCTTTTGGTGTCTGGATCATAGAGATGTCTGGATGCTGAGGGTGTCTCAATATGAGTGAGTTTAAGCAGTTTTCAAGGTTCTAGTAGTGCTTTGCAGACATTTTGCTAATTTTAATAACCATTTTACCTTCACTGGAACATATAAGCAAAGTATACATTTTACCACCAAAGAATCACAAATACTCATTGCAGTTGATCTGGGTGGAAATGAAAGACTAAACTTTATTTGAAGGGGGAAGATAAAAAATGTTGTAGAAGAAGCATGGGTGTAGTAAAAACATGGAAGGATATTAGAAGACTTCATATAAAAGTACTGGTAACAAATCCTTTTATTGATTAGAGGCTATTAAAATATTGTATACCAAAAATGAGAAAAAGGATTTAAATAATTTAATTCTATTTTTATACTATTTTGAGGATTATTATTCCAGCTCTTTTTTCCTAGGCTTACTTCCACTGTTCTGGTATCTGTTAAGGCTGTCTACTCTTTCTAGTGGTGGCATAGCTCAGGAAATAAAATCCTGTGGTCTAATTAAAAATAATCCCTCTTAATGGTGTTTTGGAATACTATGGAATAACTGGAATTTGATTTACTTCGATAACATAGATTTCCTTAGAAAACAAATACAATAATTACAAATGGAAGCAAGAGACATTTGAGATTATCATTTATGTTATTTTTACAAGAGTTTAAACAGTTGAGTAAAATATAAAACTGAAAAATAAGATTCTTCAGACTGATCTTATTAAACAGCTTAGGAACCTCTGCAAACCTTGTCACTATTATCAGAAGTTACATTCGTTTGTTTTTTTTTTATTTCTCTTGGAGTTGGCCTATATTTATCAGGCAATGACATTACTGGGATATTTTTAGCAGTGCTTATACAGTGAGGTCTATTTACCCTTAGCAAGAAAATATTGCAGTGATCTTATGGAAAAGTCCTCTTTATTGCATGTGCCTCTTGGAGACTGAAACTCGTGAATGAAGAATCCGAAACAATCCAGCCTTATTGTCACCATACATCAGGTATCCTTGGGCTTTATGGTTCCAATGGACACTTAAGTTGAAACAGTTGAAATTATATTTAAATAGATCCAAATGAATAACTAACATATGCTTTCTTCTTATGGAGCAGATATGATTATTCTCATATTGCTATATTCCAGTTCGAGACACATAGGCAACTTATAATCAGTGAGGAGAGTCATGTCTCCTTCCCACCATTTGACATAGTTAAAATACTAAACAGGGTGGCTACATGATAGTGAGGGAAAATATAAAGAGGGTTTGATGGCTGAAATAATGAGGTAAGATTTTGGAACCAAGCAAATCTTTGTTGATCAAGTGTTTGGACAATAATCCTGGGACTCATTAAGCTAACTAGACAGATAATAACTACCAGAGAGGTCATCCTTGGATACAAGTCTCCTGAGTATCAGCCTAAATTATTCATCATGAAGTTGGTGAGTACCAATCAGAAATCAGACATCTGATGAAAGTTTGGATCCTTTGGGAAAATGAGAGGCCAAGAAGTCAGCACAGCTCTGGGACTGAGAGAATCAGAGGCCCTAAAGCCCTTGTAAGAGGAATGTTCCAAAGAAGAAGGAAAGCAAGGCTAGATGATTTGAAGGAATTGTAAAGCTAGAGGAAGAACAACTAACAGTTGTATTAGATAATTCTTTCTACCTACTGTCACTCAATTATTTAAAGCACATGTCAATCTAACAGAGAATTAAATTTGTTAGAAGAATGGATTTGATTACAAAAACTTCCCTTTGAAAGGATAGAATAGGAGTTCACTACTGAATTCTTCCCATGAATATTCTGTGTTGTTTACATTGTTCATTTACTGACTTTAATATTTTTTTTTATTTCTTAGGGCATACAATTTGATATATCATGCCTAATAGTTCTGCCATTATGCCCAATCCATACTACAAGTTTGCAGACAGAATAAACCCTCAATGTACATATAATTTTATTAAGTACATTAAAATCAAGATCTTTTACATGGCCTCCATCCATCTACCCATAAAAATGAACAAGCATAAGAAAATAAAGACAAATTTTGATATGACAGTAAATCTTTCTTATTGGTATTTTTAAGGCTTTTGCACCAAACAGATGGACATACCACAATACACAGTCATAGATGAGAAACAAAAAATAACTTTAAAATGATGAAAGAGTATAGATAACATGAGGCATAAAATGCAAAACAGACAGGAATAAATTATTTTTGCATACTGGGAGAATAAAGTAGACAATTTGTGAAGGAATAAAGGTAATTTCTCCAAAAGATAATATGCCAGTTGAGGCAATCAGAGATTTGATTTAAAAATCCCCAACATAACGTGGTCCCTGTTTCCCCATGGAAGAAGGTTGACTCAACAAGGCTAACCCTTGTTGTGTTTTATTGTGTTCAAGGTGTGAATTTCAAGAAAGAAATATCAGCTCTGGCACAGGAAGTAATCCTAAATGAATGTAATTCTTGGAGATGCTCAGGAATTAGACTATTTTTCATCATAGAATTTTTCTAAACCTTTGATCATTGGGACTTGTCTTCCATTTGAATTTGTATCAGCAATTCATTCATTGTTTATTCTTGGGAAGCTATCTTTGTTTCAGATGATCTGACATATTCTATTTTAGGGAGCAGACTTTTACCTTGTTTAGAATTGTTTTAAATTGAAACTGGCAAAATGAAGGCTGGTCACACAGGCCATATAGATCCTATCAAATAGCACAAACAGGTATACATTGCAAAATCTCAAAAGTAGTTGCAATTTATTAGCTACAGTGGTATTCACAGAGAAGTAACTGAAAGGAATCATGAAAATAGAGTGCTTCATATATATATATATGCATATACAAAACAAATTCAGAAACTTGCAGAAAGTTCTGACAGACAGACAGGCAGACAGACAGATAGATAGATAGATAGACAGACAGATAGATAGCTAGATAGATAGATATTTTGAAATAACCCCAAGGCACAGCACTAAACTATAAAATAGTTAGACCATACCTAAGGTTTTGTGTTTTTCACTTTGTGCGTGTTTATAAAACATGAGTTTGTAGATTTTTTCATATGTCAACTTATAATTTACAGTACTTTACAATGCATATTGCTATTATTCATATGCCACTCATCACATCATTGAGTTGTTTAAGACTGTTAATAATCTGTCTTATATATACATACATATATGTATATATAAGTCTTATATATACAGCTGCAAAGTACATTAACCACATTCCTAGATACTAGAGAAATATGCATTCACATTTAATTATTGTAGGCCTTTACAAGAGTCTGTGATAATAAAAATATTTAATTATATATGCTGATAAACCGGTGGTGTTTACAAATAAGAGCATGGCAGTGATTCTAGGGAGGCAAAAAAGTTTGATGTTAAGCACATGGGCTCAGAACCGGACAGCTGGTTTTAGAGGTGGTCATTGTTTAGAATAGTATCCTTAAGCCCAGTCTACCTCAATTTCATCATATGTGAAAGGTGAGTAAGCCTAGTATCTAACTCATCAGGATGGTAAGAAGTGAACAATACCTCTCTCTCTCTCCGCTTCTCACTCTCTCTATCTTATATAGAAATATATTATCTATATCTTTATCTATATACCATGTGAATATGGTATAAGTGATGGTATTTCTAATATCATTTGAATAATTCTCATTTTATATCACAGGATTTAAAGAAAACCAACTAAATACCACCTCAATATGTTTGTGTGTGTGTTTAGATGCATGCATATACACATATACACAGTGTATAGGATGAAATGGACCAAAATCTATAAACATTGTAACATTACAAATTCTATCACATTAGGAATGTAATATGACTTATTTAGCCCAATTTTGTAGCTATAAAAATAAACTTTTTTTTCTCAAAATCCTGGTTTTGGAGGGCCAGGGTGGCTCAGCAGACAGAGTTCTCACCTGTCATGCCAGAGACCTGGGCTTGATTCCCGGTGCCTGCCCATGCAAAAAATATATATATATGTATATCCTGGTGTCTACTCGCTGATGCTGTGTGCACCAGCCATCCCTCATTTTTGAGCTGCAACAAGTTCATCTTCTCCTGCTGGATCTGTAAGAAACTTCAGACTGATGAAACAAAAAACAATTACATATAACCACTTCCACTGAGAGTGCTCAACCAAAAATTTCTACTAATAAGCAAAAATATTCAATACCTGCATTTGGATTCTTTCATCAACACTCGTAGAAAAAGTCATAAACACAATGTATAAATCAATGACTTATCACTGCAGGAATCAAGGGCTCTTTATTCCTGTTTTGAGTAAAGAGAGTTTCTTTACAAAAATAGATTTTGTCATGGAGATTCTGGAAAAATTGCTGAAGAATTTTAAGCAGTTTTCCCACTCCAATGCAAATGAAGGATGTAAATACATTGATGTGCAGGTTTGCAAGAAGTATAATATACCCATCACAGTGATTGGTGTATAGGATATTATTGATGGATGTTGTTTATTACTGTCCTATTATGACTTCCTATTTACTCATTAGAAAAAAAATTAATGATGCAGTTTAGCACATTTAAAATTTTATAAAATGCTCTAAGAAAAATGAAGAAATGCTTTCTGGTGTGTAATACAGCCAAAGAACAGAAAAAAAAATCAATTCAAGGTAATATCAGATCAGAGAGTCTATTTTTTTTTTGGCTTTGTTGATATGGTCTTCACTGAGAAATACCTACATAACCACTATTTCCATGTGAAATCTAACTTTAAAAAATTATGTGATATTTTCCAAAACTGGGCTTTTAAAATTAGAGGTTATAAACACTTTTAAAGTTAAATAACTATACTAAGTATCTAACTGAAAAATAATAATTCAAACTTGTCACTATAATTTGGAAATACATATCTTGGAGAAAACTTAGAACAGGATATTTATGGTCAGTATTTTAGACATATTTTTATAAGTAATTTTATTATTACATTTAAATATCAGATTCCATGTTAATTATATTTAAATATATTAATCATTCTTTATTTCAATGGTAATGATTCCAGCCTTTATTCATTAAGCATTCTTGTGTGATCAATTTTTTATAAAAATTCCTCTACACTATTGTGACACATTTGCACAGTCAAACCTGTGAGACAATGGCTACCTGTTGTGTAAACCATCCATTCTGTGGTATTTGTTATATTAACTCTGACAAACAAGACAGGGTAGATTAAAATCAATGAATCAATTTATTCATTTAAGAGTTTTTGAACAACTACATTTAAATTACTAATTTGTATATATAAAGATGTATGCACATAACCATGTAAATTTAAATGAGGCTAAAGCATTAATTTTAAATTTGAGGGTAAAATTATCTTCATGGAAGAGATATTATGTCTATAATAGTCAATATCTCTATTTTCTCACACTTAGAAAGATGTATGCACATACCCATGTAAATTTAAATGAAGCTAAAGCATTAATTTTAAATTTGAGGGTAAAATTATCTTCGTGGAAGAGATATTATGTCTATAATAGTCAATATCTCTATTTTCTCACACTTGACAGATTTGTTAATTTTGTTAAAAGTGGAAGTCTAGTAGATCTTATTGCTTATACAGTATTTTAGAAATTAGAAAGTTACAGATATTTTGAATATTAAAACGTTCTTCTGCTGTTGGAGAAAAATTCATGTTTAAATCTTTTTTGTACCTAAGAAAATTCAAACAAAAGTGAAGGGTGTAGAATGAATCCTCTGGGCATGGGATATTCTGAAAAACTGGACCCAAAGACTCTTTTCTCAACTATCATTCTACATAACCAAACATAATTGCATGATGGTATATCTTGCCTCTGAATATAATGTATAATGTTTTTATTATGACCTAACTTTGAAGGAGGAATTAAAGGGTGTGATAGGAATCACTATCATCCTTTATGCTACAGAACGAAAGACATCTATCTCATGTACACAAATCAACTCAAAATGGATCAAGGACCCAAACAAAAGGTCTAAAAACTATACAATTCTTAGAAGAATATATAGGGGCAAATTTTCAGGGCTTGTAATTCAGAAATGAATTCTTATATGTAACAAAAAGCATGAGTAACCAAAAATAATACATAAATTTAGCTACATAAATATTTAAAAGTATAAAAGCTTTTGTGCACCAAAGGGCATTATCAGCAAAGTGAAAAGAGAGCCTATAGAATAGGAGAAACAGTTGCAAATCCTTTATCAGATAAAGGATTAATACCCAGAATACTTAAATAATATTTCACAATGCAACAAGAAATGACAAAATATCAATAAAATGGGAAAAGAATTTGAATACATATTTCTCTAAAGAAGGTATACAAATAGCAAATAAGCATATTAAAAGATGCTGAACATCATTAGCCATTACGGAGATGAAAATAAAAAACACAATGAAATACCACTTCACACATACAAGGTTGATCATCACTAAAAATACATATTTTTAAGTATTGGAGAAGATGTGGAGAAATTGGAACTCTACTGAATTATTCGTTAGAATGTAAAATGGTACTGCCACTTTGAAAACAGCACTGCAGCTCCTCAAAATGTTACAGAGTATGGTACAGAAGTGCCATATGACCTGGCAATTCCATTTCTAGGTATGTACCCAAAGAAAGTGAAAAAAGAGTCTCAAACACATATTTACACCACAATGTTTATTGTTATAATAATATTGTTATATTATTCACAATAGCCAAAAGGTGAACACAATCCAAGATGTGAACACAACTGAATTGATAAACTAAATTTGTTTTACAAACACAATGGAATATTATTTGGCCTTAAGAAATAATGAAGTTATGAGATATGCTGCAACAGGAAAAAACCTGAAAAATGTCATGCTCAGGGAAAAGTAAGCAAGGTATGGAAGGACAACATTGAATGGTATCATTAATAGGAGATGACCAGAAATATCAAATTCACAGAGATGGAAAGTAGATTAGAGGTAATCAGTGGATGAGGGACCAGGTAAGAAGGGTGCATATTTGGAAAAAAAAAGGCACTAAAATGGGAAATTTTGTGTGATTTTTTTAAAAGGCAGAGTTGGAGACCATCCCTTAAATGTTGTGACTGATACCTACATTTGTTATGGCTTTGTTGTCTGAGAGTTTATCTACCACCTTTGGACTAAATGGTCAGGTAAAACTTCTGATTTATGGGAACATAAAATTTTGCTGATTAGTTCAGGCTAATGATTGGATAATGGGAACATCACATCAATCTGATCCCTTGCTTACTTTCGCTGGTACTCAAATTGGAGAGATGAAAACCTAATGATCACAGTGTAAACTAAGTTTGCCTAATACTGACTTTTTATGAAGCTAAATAGGACCTTCTTTAGCTGACTTACAATTTTTTAAACTTTTTTATTGTATAATATGACATATACACAAAGCAAAGAAAGAAAAAAGCAATAGTTTTCAAAGGGTAGTCAACAAGTAGTTGCAAGACAGATCCCAGAGTTTTCTTGCTACCATACCATCATCCCAGATTTTCCCTTCTAGCTGCTCCAAAACATTGGAGGCTAGGAGGACTATATATTTTTTATCATCACAATCAACTTTAAAAAAATAACATATATACAAAAAAGCAATAAATTTCAAAGAACAGCACAACAATTAGTTGTGGAACAGATTTCAGAGTTTGGTATGAATTACAATTCCACAATTTTATGTTTTTACTTCTAAGATACTGGAGACTAAAGGAAATATCAATATAATGATTCAAAACTCACACTCATTTGTTAAGCCTACATTTTTTTTTAGTTGAAAGCTGGAGCTTAGTGACAAGAGAACATTGCCAAAATAAGAAAGAGACATTGGTTTTGGGAGAAACTGGATGAGTCTAAAGTGAAGTGGGAACAGAGAGGACTGTCAGTAAGATTGCTGTCTGCAGCCTACTCATTTGTCAGAGGAGGACCAGGGACTGGGTGTTGGGAGAGTGAAGTGGTGTGTGGACATGTGAGAGAGGAACACCTGCAAAGTCTACCAAAAACAAAAAGATAGGATATTTTCCTATTAATTCACTGGACTTAATGGTCAAATCAATTTCCAAATATCTGAAGCAATATCCAATATCTAAAGTTTTAATTAGCATTTCTCTGATGTCATTGATCCAACTTTCATCTTCTCATTGATCATTTGTGTACCCTTTTTTATGAAATGACTCTTCAAATCATTTATCCGTTTCAGTGGGATTGCCAATATTTCCCTGGTATTTTTAGATGTATTTTGTATGTGCTGATATCAGTTCATTTGTCAGATGTTTGTATCCCAAATATTTTCTTCTACAATTGTGGTATGCATTTTAAAACTGTTTTAATGAAAATTTTGATGAATCCATGAAGATTTTGATGCATTTAAGCAATTCCTCTATTTAATGAATCATCATTTCTAAACCTGATTTTTCGTCAATTTGAATATCCCCTCACATATAATTCTACTGTCACAATTTATATAAATACAATTAGTTATATTTCTAAAAAGAAGAGCTTGTAAATGTGTTTTGGTACTGCATTTACATCTTGCCTTGTCTTGGCCAAATAGTAATTTTTTAAACTTTTTTTATTACACAGTATAACATACATAGTACTCAAAGAAATAAAAATAAGCAATAGTTTTTCAAAGCACTTTTCAAAGAGTGGTTACAGGATAGATCCCAGAGTATATCATGGGCTACCATATGATCCTCTCATATTTTTCCTTTTAGCTGCTCCAGAATATAGGAAGCTAATGGGCTTGAATACTTTTTTATCATCTGTTCTAGCTTGCTAGCTGCCAGAATGCAATATACCAGAAACAGAATGGCTTTTAAAAGGGGAATTAAATAAATTGCTAGTTTACAGTTCTAAGGCTGAGAAAATGTCCCAATTAAAACTAGTCTATAGAAATGTCCAATCAAAGGCATCCAGAGAAAGATACCTCAGCTCAAGAAGGCCAGTGACGTTCAGGGTTTCTCTCTCAAGTGAGAAGGCACATGGTGAACATAGTCAGGGCTTATCTCTTAGCTGGAAGGGCACATGGTGAACATAGTGTCATCTGCTAGCTTCCTCTCCTGGCTTCCTGTTTCATGACACTCCCCAGGAGGCATTTTCCTTCTTCATTTCCAAAGGTCGCTGGTCGGTAGACTATCTGCTTCTTATGGCTGTGTCATTCTCTGCTCTCTCAGAATCTCCAGCTTTCTCCAAAATGTTTCCTCTTTTATAGGATACCAATAAATTCATCAAGACACACCCAAATGGGTGGAGACACGTCTCTATGTAATCCATCTTAACACCACTCTTGATTGAGTCACATCTCCAGTGAGATGATCTAATTACAGTTTCAAACATACAGTACTGCATAGGGATTAGAAGAAATGGCTACCTTTACAAAATGGTATTAAGATTAAAACATGGCTTTTCTAGGGTACATACATCCTTTCAAACCAGCACATCATCACAATTGATATTTTTCCTTCTTTTTTTGTGATCAATAACATATATACAAAAAAAGCAATAAATTTCAAAGTCCAGCACAACTAGTTGTAGAACATATTTCAGAGTTTGACATGGGTTACAATTCCACAATTTAAGATTTTACTTCTAGCTGCTCTAAAATACTGGAGACTAAAAGAGATATCAATTTAATGATTCAGCATTCATATTCATTTATTAAGTCCTATCTTCTATGTATAATTCCACCATCACCTTTGATCTTTCTAACCTCTCATTGGGGGGTTTTTGGGCTATGGCAATTCTAAGTTTTCTATATTGGTAGGGTCTGTCACTTATATAGGGTAGGGAGATGGAATTATCTGATGTTCTGGAGAGGCTGGGCTAAGTTTCAGGTCTTATTTGGACCAGCGACCCATCTTGAGTTTTTAGGTTTCTGGCAGGTTACTCTAGTGCCTGGAACCATTGTGGAATCTTATAAATTGCCCTACGTGTTCGTTAGGATTGGCTGGAATTGTCCTGGTTGGGGGTTGGCAGGTTATGATATGTAGCAAGTTCTACCTGAAGCTTGCATAAAAGCAACCACCAGAGTAGCCTTTTGGCTCTATATGAACACTCTCTCTGCTACTGATACTTTATTAATTACACTTCTTTTCCCCCATTCGGGCAGGATGGAATTGTTGATCCCATGGTGCCAGGTCTGAATTCATCCCTGGGTGGCCAAATAGTAATTTATGAAAACTTTATAATTTGCTTACCAATTTCATCAATAATCTTACTGGAAGTGATGTCTTCAACTTGGCAGCATAAGATATTCCCTGGAAAAATCTCCCTTCATAGTCAGGTAACAAAATGACAAATATCACTTGCTTAGGACTCTGGAGGAGGATAGAAACTGTAGAAGGACTCCACAAATTCTTCTACAAATAAAAGGAAAAAATGTTCTAGATCAGGTAGAATACTTCCATTATGGCTCCACCAGTCCAGATACCTCCACCTCACTGGGTCCCACACAGCTTGGGAGTCTCACAAAAGCAGGAAAGCCTAGGTCTCTCTTTGCAATGGATGCAGACTGTAGAGCCACTTATAGCAACAAGTTGCATATTCAGACAATGTAACACGAGTCCATGGAGAACTAAGGTGGAACACAAGCTTCCAAGTTGAATTGAATGCAAAAACTCCGCTGGGGGAGAAAAACAAAAGATTGGTGACTGCATTGAACTATTGGCAATAGATGCATGCCTTCAATACAGCATCTGTTGAATGGAACACCTAAACACAGTATCGACTTTTCTCAATTGACCCTCCTTTATGAAATAACATCATCTGGTTCTCTTGCGTGGGATATCACAGCAAGGAAGAAACAAGAGACAGAAAATCCTCAAAGAAAAATAAATAAAGTGGGACATGAACTGCAATAAGATTGGATGGGTCCCAGAGCTAAGAAATGTAAGAAAATGTGGGCACAAAGTGAGGGAGAGCATTTAACCAAATCATAGTAGCTGGAGATAAGACTCTGGAAAGAAACAAACATAACAGATCAAGATTCCTGGATAATGAGCAAACAAAATGAAGCTTTCTCCTGGAAGTGAAACAATTGCTCAAAAGTGCAATCTTAAAATGTTTACCACACATCCAGAGCTAGAATCAGATGAAGAAGAGTGAAGAAAATGTGAATACTTAAATACAGGCTGCTTGGCAGGTCCAGAACAAATTGGATCAAGCATAAAAGAAAAGCCTTAACGCAAAGGCAATCAACAGTAAAACCATAGACAAGAGGGAGAAAGTGACTTTAAGAGTTAGCTCTTAAAGGTAATTAGATGTCTACATCAGCAATATATGGCTTATTCATGGGAACAAATTAAAAATGTCAGAGGACACACAGAATTTGGAAGAGCCAATCAAGAAATTTCAAGCAAATCACCTAAATCAATTCAAGAAGATGAAGGAAAATATGGATATAGATGTAAAGAATACTAAGAAAACAGTGTATGAGCATAATGAAGAATTGAAAATATGAAAAGAAACATTACAGAAATTATGTAGATAAAAGGCTCAATAATATAGATTTAAAAATACACTATGGGCATCTAACAGCAGTTGTGAACAGGTAGAAGAAAGAATAAGCAAACTAGAGGATAGAACAATAAAAATCATACAGTCTGAAAACCAGGTAGAAGAAAGAAATGTAAAAACTAAGCAATGTCTCAGGGGTTTGAGTGGCAGAATGAAACATACAAACCTATGTGTCACAGTTGTCACAGAAGAAGGGAAAATGGACAAAATGTATAGTTGAGGAATAATGGTTGAAAATTTCCCAACCCTTATGAAAGACATAACTATACAAGAATGGCAAATTCCAAAAGTAAAGAGAGATTTCAGCAGCAAAGAAAAGTCATTCATCATATACAAGGACTCTTGAATATGACAAAGTTCTACTCCTCATCAAAAAACATGCCTTCTATGTGGGAGACCCAAGTCCAAGTGCCTGTCCAAAACAACAACAACAACAAAAACATGGGAGTGAGATGTCAGAGGATATGATATTTTTAAGTTACTTAAAGAGAGAAACTGCTAGCCTCAAATTATTTATCTGGAAATCCTTACTTCAAAAATGAGGTAGAGTTTTAAATATTACAGATAAACAGAAAGTAAGAGAGTTTATATATTAAAAAAAAGTCCTCACCTACAAGAATTACTAAAGGGAGTTCTGACGGCCCCACCTCTTCCCTGTTGGAGAGAAACCTTCCAGTTTTTTTTTGCACTTGCCTTGTAGTTTCAGCTGTGCTTGGAACTTGTGTTCATCACTCTGAATTTGTGAAACAAATCCTCAATTGGAGTTTGGTTGAGATCTCCTTCTCTTGGTGCTAATAGAGAGGATTTCTGTTTCCCACTTAAGAGAGGTACCAAATTAGCCTGCTATGCCAGTGGGGGAAGGGGTACCACTCTCTGAAGTGTGGAAGAATTTATTTAAAATTCTGTGCTGCGATTTTGGCCCTGTAACCCATTCCAGGCTGGTGTATGATGTGTGCCATGGATGCCCCTCAAACAGTGATCCTAACAGTTCCTGGCTATTTACTATCTACCATAAAGGATGAATTAAATCCCACACCTCCCTACACTACCATCTTACCTTACCTCCTTCTTTAGTGTTTTTATTTTTTTCGCATTTTTTACTGAATCTTGAATGAATTCAGAGTTTATTTTTTTGAGGCATTGTCCAATTTCAGCTAAGATGTCAATTTAATATGTATATTCATAAAATTCTCATATTATTCTTTAAGTATCTTACACTCACATTTCCAAAATTACAAATTTATGCCTGATGCCTTTCTAAATTTGACAGTCTTATTAGATATTTATTACATGGTTTGATCTTATTAAAAAGCCACCTTTTGGTTTTATTAGTTTTAAAATGTTTTGTACTTACAATTTTATGGATTCCTTTTCTTGTACTTTTTATTGTCTAACTTTGGAATGTTTTGGATTTGCTTTTCTTTTTTAGTTTGAGAAATTGATCTCTCATATATACTTTAATGGCACAAATTCCCCAATAAACACTGATTAGACATAAGCCAGAAATTTTGTTTTTGTTCATTCTAAATGTTTTCTAGTTTTCCTTTGTTATTTACAATTTGAATACTAGACTATTTTGAAATCTGTTGTTTAATTTCCAAATGTTTGGAGATTTTCCCATTATCTTTCATATAGATATCCTCATTCCATTAAGGTATGGGAACATTTTCTGAATGATTTTAATATTTTTACACTTGTGAAAGGCAATCAATGATTTAGAATATAAAATGAGGCTCCTTATAAAGGTTCTTAGGTTGTAAGCTTGTACAGCCATCACAGGTATTCCTTAGTTTTAAATGATATTTGTAAATTCTGGGATGTTTTGTGCTTTGAGTGTATCCTGGAAGTTCCCTGGTATAACCTGGTAGTTGAGAGTCTTGTGACACCTGAGACTCAGAGTTAGCGTTGTGCAGCTCTGAAAGTCAGAATTACTACATACTGCAACTGCTAAAGAAGCTGAAGAAGAGATCACACTTCACTTAGAGATATGAATGAAATGGATCTGACAATGACTAAATTAAATCAGAATAGAGGATTAAAGATGATATTGTCTGTATTTTAAAACCTCAACTTCTGTGTTACAGCAAAGGAAGAGATACTTACTTGTGAAAAATTTAAATTTTCTGTAGAATACTAATCTAACTTGTCTGCTCAGATTACTTGAACAGCATAATTACATGGAGCCTTGAATAGGGAATGAGATATTCTTATTCAATACAGGTTAAAGTAAAACCCTGATATTTTTCAAAGTGTTTTGGCCAGAAAATGAAAAAGTATTTAAAGCAAAATTTCCCTTGAAGGACCAGAGAAAAAATGTAGAATTAATAAACATCCCCACTGGGGAATTTTGGATGTTCTCTCAAGCATGAGAACCTTCCAAATTAATAAGCCAAGCCCTCAATCTTGAGGCTTGCCTTATGAAACTCTTTCATACAATGGGAAAGCTAAGCCTTCTTATAATTATGCCTAAGAGTCACCCTAAAAAAATTCTTTCATTACTCAGTCAGGGCCTCTTTTTCTGAGTCTATTCTTCAAATAGACTCACTACCACCCCATGCCCCGAGTTGTAAGTCCTTCTAGCAATGTGGGACATGACTTCCAATAATGAGCCTGGCCCAGGCATAATGGGATTGAGAATGCCTTCCTAGTCAAAAAGGGGAAAAGAAATTATTCTAGTTTGCTAGTTGCTGCAATGCAATGCACCAGAGATGAATTGGCTTTTAATAAAAGGGGATTTATTTGGTTAAAAATGTAGTTCTTCAGAGAAAAGTCACCTAACTTTCACCTGAGGGTCTTTCTTACAAGGGAAGGCACAGGGTGATCTCTGCTGGCCTTCTTTCCAGGTGTCTGGGTTCCAACATCTTTCCCCAGGGTGATTCCTTTCTGCACCTCCAAAAGTCTGGGCAGAGCTGTGAGTGCTGAGATGAAATATGCTGAGTTACTTGGGCTGTGCTATGCTTAGCTCTCTCATTTAAGCATCCAACCAATTAAGTCAAACATCATTCACTGCAACAGGCATGCCTCATAGTCAACTGCAGATGCAATCAGCGACAGATGGACTTCACATGCCATTGGCTCATGTCCACAGCAATAGAACTAGGCATCTCCACCTGGCCAAGTTGACACCTGAACCTAACTACAACAGAAATGGAAAAAGATAAAGTTTCTCCTGGCTTCTCATTTCATAAAGACTCCCCAGAGGTGTTTTCCTTCTGCATCCCCAAAGTACAAGCAACCAAATAAAAAGATAGATAAATGGGAACTCCTCAACACTGAATATTTCTGCATTTCAAAATATTTTGTCTAAAGGATGAAAAACAGCAAACTCATGGGAGAAAATATTTGGATTATATATTATATATCTGATAAGCATTTGAGATCAGTATAAATAAAGGACCCTACAACTCAATAATAAAAAGCAATCCAAGTAAAGAATAAGTAAAAGACATGAGTAAACATTTTCCCCAAAGGAAATACCAATGACTAAAAAGTACATGAAAAGATGCTCAAATTCACTACCTATTCAGGAAATGCAAATCAAAACCACAATGACATATTACCTCACATCTATTAGAATGGCTGCTGTTAAACAAACAGGAGATTGCAAGTGCAGGAGAGGACGTAGAGAAATAGAAACACGTATTCCCTTCTAGTGGGAATGTAAAATGGTGAAGCTGTTGTGGAAGGTGTTTTTTTCATTCCTCAGGAAGGTAAGTACAGAATTACCTTATGATGCAGCACTCCCATTACTAGGTATATACCCAGAACTGAAAGCAGACACACAAACTGACACCTGCACATTGATATTTATAGCAGCATAATACACAATTGCCAAAATATGGAAACAACCCAAGTGTCCATCAACTAATGAATGGAGAAACAAAATGTAGTATATACATATGGCTCAGCAGTAAGAAGGAACAAAGTCCTGATGGATTAAACTTGAGGAAAGATGGATTAAACTTGAGGAAATTATGTTGATGGGAATAAGTCAGATAGATATGGATATGGTATAATCACACTTATATGAACTAATTATAATATGTAACCTCATAGAGATAAAATCAAGAATATTGCTTACAAGGATACCAGGAGGTAGAATGAGAGTAGTAAATAGCGAGTGGATACTTAATGGGCGCAGAATTTTTAACTAAGTTGACTTTAAATGTTTAAGAATGAATAGAGGTGGTGGTGGTATATTATGGTGAATGTAATTGAACTGGGTTATGGAAGTGATTGTGCTTGAAAAGGGAAGTTTAGACCTATCTATGCCACTAGAAGGAAAGCTAGACAATAAATATGCGACTGTATAATACAGTGAAATCTCTGGTGAACACTGACTGTGATTAATAGTACCCATATAACAATGTGCTTTCATAAAATAGAACAAATGTACAACATGAGTACAAGGAGTTAATAATAGAATGGCATATGGGAAAGATGTACCTATTTCAATGTGCCTTCTCACTTTAGAGAGAAACCCTGAACTTCATCAGCCTTCTTGAACCAAGGTATCTTTCCCTTAGATAGGACAGTTCTATAGACTTGTTTTAATTGGACATGTTCTCAACAATAAATTAGAATCCTTAAATTCCCCCTTTTAAAAGCCATTCCATTTCTGGTATATTGCATTCTGGCAGCTATCAAACTAGAACAATAAGTATAAATGAATCCTTAAAATGTTATGTCACAAAATCAAAATAAAATTATTGAAAATAAGAAAAAGAAAATGATGTTTTGGAAATTGTGTATAATACCACTATTAATATTGATGTGAAAATAGCTATTCTGTTCCCTGATTTCTAATTCATTTGTGTATATATCTAGAAATGGGATTTCTTGATCATATATTAATTCCATACATAACTTCTTGAGGAAGTGACAAAAAGCTTTCCATAGTAGCTGATCAAATTTATCTTCTCACTGACAATGAAAGAATGCCCTTTTTACTCCACATCCTCTCTAAAGCTTTTTATTATCCTTCTCATTTCCAATAGGAGCCATTCTACTAGGTGTGAAATAGTGTCTCATTGTGGTTTTGACTTCAATATCCTAAATGGCTAATGATGTCTCCATAAACCAAAAGACATTATATGTTTATTGGTCATTTGTATATTTCTTTGAGAAATGTCTATTCACATATTGCACCTATTTTTTTAAACAGATTGTTTGTCTTTTTGTTGTTGAGTTTAGTGTTTCTTAATATATTCTGGATATTAAGATCCCTAAAGGATCTGTTGTTCACAAGTGTTTTCTCCATTTTTTTCCACCATTGTTTTTGTTTTGTACTTTGATGAATAATTATTTTTTAATATTAATGAGGTTCCATTTATTCGATTTTTTCTCCTATTGCTTATGCTTTTTGTGTAAAGTCTTAGAAACTATTGCCTAACAGAAGATCTTGAACATATTCTCCTAAGCTTCCTTCCATGATTATTACAAGATTATTCCTTATATTTAGGATTTTGGTCTATTTTGAGTTGAGTTACATTTATGATATGAGGTAGGGCTCCATCTCTATTATTTTTCAGGTAGCAATCCAGTTCTCCCAGGCTGGATTTATTGAAGGGACTATCCTTTTGGAATTGAGTGGACTTGGCTTGTCAAAGATCAATTCCCCATAGTTGTGAGGGTTTATTGCTGCAATCTGAAATCAATTGTATTGGTGCATATATCTGTCCTTGGGCAAATACAATGCAGAAGTTTGTCACTACTCTTGCTGCTGCTGTTGTTTTGCAATTTTATTGAGATATATTCAAACACCATACAATCCCATACAAATATACCATTAGCGGTTCACAGTATCATCACAAGTTGTGCATTCATCACAAATAATTCTTTAATGTTTTCATTGCTCAGAAAAACAAAACATCCCTTGTCCCTTATTCCCCCAATATTGACTCCTAGCATTGGTATGACGCGTTTGTTATTGTTGATGAAAGAATATTAAAATATTGCTAATTGTACTCTATAGTCAGGGTTTCTCTCTCATCTGGAAGGGCATGTGGTGAACACAGCATCATCTGCTAGCTTTCTCCCCTGGCTTCCTGCTTCATGAGCTCTCTAGGAGGAATTTTCCTTCTTCATCTCTGAAGTGCTGGCTGGTGGACTCTCTGCTTCGTGGTGCTGCTGTCTCTGAATCTCCCTCATTCTCCAAAAGTTTCCTCTTTTGTAGAATTCCAGTAAACTAATCAACACCCACCCGAATGGGTGGAGATAAACCTTCACCTAATCCAGTTTAACAACCACTCTTGATTGAGTCACACCTCGAGATTAGATGATCTAATTACAGTTTTAAACATACAGTACTAATAGGGATTAGAAGAAATCGCTGCCTTTACAAAATAGGATGAGGATTAAAACATGGCTTTTCTAGCATATATACATCCTTTCAAACCAGCACACTTACTCTAAACACATACTCTGAGTTTTGTCTTTCTGTCCAAAATAAACACACGGAGCCCAAGAACATGAAGTGACTATGAAAACGGATGGGTAATGATCTTCTGGGGGTCCATGAAAGTGTTTCTGCTTGTGATGAAACAAAAAATGCCTTACAGTAAGTCAAGGGAGATTCTGCTTTCATAGATGTGTCTTATTTTCTCTACACATCACACATCCCTGCAGACTCATATAAATCTATTGATGCCATGTAGATGATGTGGAGACTTTTATTTTTGAGCCTTCATATGCAGGACCCTCTTGGGAGCTTCTTAACCTCTCCCACATTCTGATACTTTCTTGAGTAATATCTGTTAATAAGAATTCTCAGAAAATTTCAAATGGTCTGCATTCCTCAAAACTGCTCTTGGATCCAATAACTGAAAATCTGAGAGCTACTTTTCATTATGGTGATATACCATGTGTGACCATATCTTCAAAGCATATTTGAGGAGCTCCATACTGTGCCACAACCTTGTTTTATCTGCTTTCTTTCTAAAACCTATTCCTATTTATATCGCATTTTTCTTCAATTAAGTAACTACTGGAAAATCTTTTAATTTCTTAATTTTTAACAGTATATGATTTTCTGTCCCATAATGTTAGTTAAAACTCCTCCATAAAATAAATATTTTATTGTGGCTTGCTTTGTGGATATATTACAATGTGAATCAATTATTTGCATAATGTGACATAAAATTAGAAATTTATTGCTTCTCCAATGACTAATGAAACATTTTTGAATACACATCTTTTGTTAGCATTACCAAAAAAACTATGCTAGTTTTATTGATTATAAGCACTATTTTGAATGTAACTAATCTCAGAAGGATAGTCAAGGAATACTCAACAATCAGGAGTTGAGGGAAATCTGTTTCTCTGGAGATGAAATCACCATTGCCCCATGTCCCCTGAGAGGGATGACCCAAAGGTCTGCTTCATAAAGCATAACCATGTACAGAAATCTAAAAGCAGAATTTCTCACATGACTAAGGCTAAATGTAAATCTTCCTGAAAATTAACTCCTTTTCAGTGAAAAAGGGACAGGATAACAGATTTTGTAAAGTCTCTGTAATTGTGCAAAAGAAATATTCATGTTACAGAAGGTAAACGTGATTCATCATTTATCAGGTATATATGTATGTTTAAATTCATGTGTTTCTTTAAATACCTAATGAAAACTTTACTGAAATAGCTGTTATATGTCTCAATATGTTTAACATACTTTATTTCTGCTTCACATTATACACATAGAGAATGTGAATGCTGTACTGTCTGTTTTTATAATAGGTTTGAAAAATGGCACCTGATGATATGTTTGTGATCTGTACACAGTATAGTCAAAATATGGAAAATGTACTGTTAAAGAAATTACCCAGACATTGAACCAGCACAAGAACTAAGACTGAAATAATTCTTGAACTAGACTGTAAAAGTTAGCTAAGATATCCAGGGGTAATGGAGAGTTACTAAAGCATTTCATACAAATCACACAGGAACACAAAAATAGTCCCTCAAATATGAATGGATTTGTTGAGATATCCAGTGACGTTTTCACTAGGAACAATTTCTTACATATTTTTTGCTGGATATTAGGAACTAGCTATGCTTTATTTAAATATATCATGTTTGAATGTTAAATATATTTACATATAATATTTAATGTATTTAAAAATATGAGGGATAGATTTACCACTCAATTTGTTTTTCAATATTTTACCATTGTGAAATGAATAATTTCTAAATATCCTTGAGGTAACAAAGAGCAGGCAAAAAAAGCCTGAACTCACTCTCTCCTTTTCTTATATCCAAGTCTATGCATTTCACCATCACGATGTACTGTGAAGTAGAAGATGCATGGTAATTTAGCCTAACTTGAAAATTTGAGCAGAATGAGGAGAACTGCACTGTAGGAGGGGAATAGGATTTCTTAGGACCAATAACAATGCATGATTTTGTAAAAGGAAATTTTAAAAATCACTGTGAATTTTGGAAGGGTTCAAAAGCCTACCCTTAGCTAAGTAATATCACTTTAATCATTGAGTATTGATTTGATATTTAATAAAATCTCCTT
>PVIY010041634.1:0-21520 GCA_004026745.1 Myrmecophaga tridactyla | reverse complement strand
GGGGGGGGGTGGGGAAGGCAAGTGACCCTCAGTAATGGGAAATGAACAATTTATCTTATTCCAGCCCAGACCCCTCCTCTGAATTCCAAACATTTAAGTCAAATGATCAACTGAAATCTCTGCTTAGATGTTTCATGGTTGTATATCTCAACATGTCCAAAACTAAATTCCTAATTTTCCTCTGTCCCTTAATCTACCCCCTTGCATTCTTCCCTCTCTCTTTTGATGGAAACTCTGCTCAGGCCTTAACTCTGGAAACATCTTTAACTCCTCCCTTTCTTTCATAGCCTACATTCCATCCATCAGGGAAAATTCTTGGCTTTATCGTCACAGTATGCCAACAGTCTTACACTTTTGACACTTCAATGCTACCTTGCTGATCTAAGCTACCATCACCATTTCCATAAATAGGGAACAGCCTCCGCAAAGGTCTTCTCTGGGCACATAGCCAAAAAAGATTCATATAAAAGTGAGGCTTTTCTACTCTTTTTCAAAACCTGGTCATGACTCCCACTTCAGAACTGAAGTCAATACTCTTATAATAACCTTAAGATCCTACATGATTTGGGCCCCACTATTTTAGTTAATTCATGTCCCATGACTCTTACTGTTTTATACACTGCTGTTTTTTTTTTTTTTATACTACTGGACTTCTTAATTGTCTTTCAGGCACATTCAGCACTTTAAGGCATTTTATAAGTGAAGTCTGATGAGACAATGGGGCATGCACTGGGTATTGGAGCCCCACCTGGGTGTTGGGAAGGTTCTGGTCAGAACCATATCGAGGTAGAGTAAGGGGCAGGTGCCCCTGCTTTGGTGCAGTTGGCCCATGGAAGGGGAGGTTGAAGTCCTCACCATGGCTGGCCTCTTGCATTCATATTTTGGACTGGCCACACAAGTCATCTAGCTGACCCTGCTGTGAGTTTCGCTAGTGAATTTTAATTGCCTACATCTGATCCCTGCACAAAGTAGGTACTCGGTAAATATCATGGAATGAATGTAGACCAAAGGCAGGCTGCAGCCCCTCCGCACAGCAGATATCTTAAGCCACAACTGTATCTAGTGATGGAAGAGGGGCAGCTTTGATATAGACATGAGATTTTCATTTTAAACTGCCTTGGATTGACTTTTAATAACTCTAAATGTCTAGATATGGAATCCGTCCAAAGTATTATTTTGATATTTTTTTGCTGGTTGGAAGAGCTTTCCATAGCATTGTTGGGGCAGCTATTTGAGAAAAATAGGACTGTTCATCTCTGTACTTCCATTATCCATTTAATGAACTAGTTCAAAAACATAATCCCCATGTTGAGTGTGCTGTATGCAGGAAGAAGGCAAAACTAGGGACAAAATAACTTGGTATCAGAATCTAAGAGGATGGCAACAGAATGAAAACAATAGGCAAACTACAAAATGAATTAGAAAAGTAGTGAGAGACGTTGAGAGAAGAAAACTATGGTGGGTGATTTCCGAGCAAAGGAGAAAACTTGCAAACCTGAGTGTGGGGACACTGTTGACAAAGATTCGAACATTTCCAAAACAGCATTAGATGTCTAGTTTGGAAGTTTAGAATAATAATTTTGATCAAAAGTTGGGGAAAACAGTAATTTCCCACCTTCCTCTAGTAAGCTTTTTCTTTGCTCAGGAGCTAAATGTATTGGAATATAATAATTGTGCAGAAGAAACACCTAATTTTGGCATCCTGGGCAAAATTTCTGAATTTGGTAAATTAGATTGTCACTAAAGATGATTGCTGTTGGGTCACAGTAGGGGAAAGAGGGTGGCGGTGAGAAAAGCAGAGGCAGAGTAGCCATCCTTTGGTTGGTAGGGTTAGACCCTTGCATCTCATGGTGTATTTCCTATGAATCTGCTCTGTTTGGGTTTATTTCACATAAGCACATATTAACTTGTCCTTAACCCTGTATTATTTTCACAGAAGCGCTTGAGGGATCCTGCTGTCATCCTCACTTGCTTCCCCATCGTAATGACTGAAGATGGGCTGGTGTGTGGCCCAATCCCCAAGGTGCCCATTCTCTTACTCATGTTTCCCAGCTTCTACTGGCACAGTCATGAAAGAGTCCTTGGCACTAACCACTCATCTTGGCCCCTGAAGTTACATAGGTCTACGCCCAGATGATTGAGAAGACAACAGAAGACACAGAGCTGAATCAAATTAATCTTTATGTACCAGGATAAGCTTTCCAGCTAAAGAGGCCATAGAAACACCCTATATGATGGAGAAAACCATATGGCAGCTCATACAGAAGAAAGAGCAGGGTTTTTAGAAGTCAGCTAAAGCTATTATAATCGTGATCAAACCAAGAAAGAGAGCTTGTTTATATCCTAAGGATACTACTGGATCGGAACCACACATATGAGTCTGAAATACCACGAGAGACCCCACCCTCATGACAACCACCCATGAGGCAAGAGTGCCATGGGAAACTGAGCCTAAATCAATTCTGTCTTGAAAATCAGAAATCTGTACACCCTCTGAAGTCTTCAAAATAAAGATACTATTTATACCCAAACTAGCCTCATTACTTAAAATTGCAAGGGCTTCTAAATTACATTATGATTTATATTTATAGTTTATGGATAGTTATAGAAAACCTAGCATTTTTTCTTTACTTCAGGCAAGATATTTATCTTTCCAAGAGAACATGCCATTGAAAATATGTCATCCAAGGAAAAACCACAATTGAGATTATCAGCATAATGAGAAAATAAAAATAAGAATACTCTTTGTGCCAAAAAGTTATCATACAAATTGAAGTAAAAAAAAAACTTGGTTATAATCTTAATAAAATATTTAAAAATGGTTTAATCTATGGGTAACTCTTTAAAAAAATTCTTAATGATAAACATCTCAATGGGAAATTGGATGGAATTTCAAACATACTAATTCAATCTCAATGCAAATCTTAAAAAGATTTTTTTTTGGCTTTAGTAGGGTGTTTCTAAAATAATCTAAAATAGAAAATGCATAAAAAACCCAACACTTTAAAAAAGAACCAGAAAGCTCTCTAAGTACTACCAGACGCCAAACATATCATAATCCATAATAATTATTTCTGAATGGTGTTGGTACAGCAATCAATGAACACAGAATTGGAATGGGACAACCCAGAAACAGACTCATACATGTGTCTCTTTATACAACTTTATAGATGACTTTACAAAGCACTGAGAAAATATTTAATTTTCAATAAATGATATTGGGAAATTGGATATTATGTTGCTGTTGTTGTTTGCAACAAGTTAGAATAGATTTCTAACATACCACATTTAAAATAAATTTCAAATTAAATACAGTTTTAAGCATGAATAAATACATGCATACAGGACATGCACACACACATGATATTATATTCTTAGGGAATCTTAAATGGATTAAAATGCAAGTAACTCGACATGGAGGAAATATTTGCAACTATATAATTGTCAAGGAAATGTTGGCCAAAACCTGCAAAGAATTAAATAATTAAGTAAACCCAAAAAATAAGAAACAGAAATATTGTCAAAGGAGAGTCACATGAAATACACAGAAGAAAAAAGTGAAAATAAGCATCAATAGCTGTAGTAAAGATAATGGCTCTGTCACCTAGTGGTAAGAGTATAAATTGAAGAGGACAATTTGACAGCACCAAATAAGATTTTCAGTGTGCATAAACTTTTCCCAAGAACTATGTTTCTTAATAGATTTATCGAAAGTACTATTCAGAGAATTGAAAAAAAAAAGAAAAGTATATACAGTTTCATTGCAGCATTGTTTACAATGAGACATTAAATACACACTCACAAACCTGTGTCTACCGGGAGGGGAATGGCAGAATTACAGGGTATTAGTAGTCACACTACACTTGATTAATGTAACGGAGTGGAACCGAGTTATTTTAAATACAAAAATAGTGAAGTCATAGATTAAGGGTGAAAAGTAAAAGGAAAAAAAATATATATATATAGGGAGAGAGAGAGAGAGAGAGAGAGTTATGAGCCACATGTAGATTTATCAAAGTTAATAATGCAAATTTCAATACCAGAGGAGGCTGATATTTGTGACATGTAGTTAAAGAGATTTTCATTTTATAATGCATATTTTCTAAAAAATATGTATTCCTGAATTACTGTTATATAAACACAATCAGTAAAACAACTAAAAGTTGACCAAAAAATATCATGAGGCCATTTACATACATTAAAGTGAGTAATAATGTTATAAGATATATTTAAATTTCTTGACAAAAACTGAATTAAAACAAATACAGAATGCAATTTTCTTCTTACATCTCAACAACCTAATTGAGACTACTTAAAAATACCTGCTCAAGGCTTGTCATTTAAGTGGAAGTGTAAATTGTTGCAACATTTCTGGGAATTAATTTAGAAATATGTATCAAGGACTTTAATATATTTCTATCCTTTGACCCTGTAATTCTGTGATACAAAATTATTATAAATAATGTTCAAAATGCAGATAAAAATTGCATACACAGATTTGATATGTATATATTTTATATAAAAGCCTAAAAAGCTCGATTTCATGAGATTGGTGAGGATGTAGGGAACTTAGTTGTCTCATATTGAGATGGTCATTGGTAAACTGACACAGATTTCCTAGAGAGAAATTAAGATAAAATATGTGAATGTTTTAAAGTTACACAAATTCTGTGGCCTTAGCATTTCCACCTCTAGGAATTTCACATAAAAATATGATTGCAAAAATTCTTTATGATCTATGTGTAAATAAATGATGGTTCCAAATTTCACTCTGTATCTGAGCACAGCACATCTTTTCTGTAAGGTGAGAGAACATCTATTTCAGCTTTTCCAGGCCACAAGGTTTCTGTTGCAGCTATTATAACATGAAAGCAGCTACAAACATTACACAAGCAAATGCGTGTGGCTGTTTCAATAAAACTTTACTTATGAAAACAGGCTCTAGCTGTTTTTGGCCTGAGGATCCAAATTTGTTGATCCTGTTCTATGTATTTCAAATGCCACTTGTATAAAATACCTGTAGATTAGATGGTCTTCCCCCATAAACTCCTCTTGCTATGCTTAATCTCTTGAAATAATTATTTTAAATTTTAATAATTTAAAAATTATTTTAGGGCAGGCCACCGTGGCTCAGCAGGCAGAGTTGTTGCCTGCCATGCCAGAGACCCGGGTTCGATTCCCAGTGCCTGTCCATGCAAAAAAAAAAAAAAAAAATATATATATATATATATATATATATATATATATATATACACACACATACATATATTTAGGTAATGTGTATATTTGGGAAGAAATGTTCAGCCTTTCTCATGCCTATTTCCTTCCCCTGCTTTCCTTAAAGATGCATCTGTGGAAGTGCTCATATGACCTCTTGACTACCTACCGTCAAAGGGTCTTCAGGTCAGATCCAGTTTGGCTTTGGTATCAGACCAAGAATAGTGACGTAACATTTGCAAATTTTAAAAGGAGGGGAAATAGAGGGGGGATTTTAATAAGTCCATGTTGGGATCTAATAATCTACATTTGCTATGGAATGACATGTAACATTTTTGATAATATCTGCTCCATGTCCATTTGTACCTCCTATGTTTCCTTTTCAGCAGGCATGTTTCTTTGTTCTCTCCTGGTGACTCTGTCCCTAATCTTCTCACCCCATGACGATTACATCTGTGAAGAGCTTTCCAAGTCTCAGCCTGCACTCTGGCTGTCTTGTGGGTTTCAGAACTTTTGTAGCTGCGTGCTTACAATTCCTTTTGAAATCACATCTCTTTGACCAACCTGTGCTGAACTGAAGCTATCAGCTTTCCATCAAAAGTGACATCTCTTTGTTCTTTTTCTATTTCTTGCAATAATGACCTATTTCCCCCATTTCCAAGGACATTTGTTCTGTAATGGTTTTTGCCGCCTCCTCTCTCTTTTAACTCCAGTTTCCTGCGTTTGTTTCGCAGGCACTCTTTCTCTCTACCCACAGCCACTCCCTCTGCCTGCTTGGAGGCAGAATGCTGCTTCTTACTCACCTCCCACCATGCTGTCAGAGGCCAGACTCAAAATATTCCAAGGCCTGTGTCTTGATAAATGTAAATTAATAACGCTAATTCCACTTTCCTTGCGAGGAAAAGTGTTTAGGATTGGGCACACAATGAAATTCTGGTCACTGAGTTTGGAGGGGATAACTTCTGAGTTATCTTCTAGAAAAGTTTTTGTTCTTCTTAAAAAGTGACGGTGAAGTGCTTGGAGACGTTTGGAAAGCCTGGAGCCTACGCTGAGCGTCGTGCAGGCCGCATGGCGAGGGCACCCCAAGCCTGTCTCCCTCCGCTCACCAGCTCCTTGCCCTGTGCCTTCACCCAGGGAGAACGCAGTGCTGAGAGCGACCCTCTTCCCCAGAATACTGGAGAGGGGGTCAAAGGGGCAGGGCAGGAGAGCAGGGGACGCCACCTCCAGCTCGCTGGGCGCCCAGGCTTGCTCAGGAGAAGACGGCCAAGGCAGGGAAGCTGAGAGATGGGCCTGAGCCTGGGCTATTATGATGGCGTCTGCCAGGTGGAGCTCCTGGAATGTTCTCTATCTTGATCTGTAAGGCGGTTACATGGGTGTGTATACAAATCGATTCTCAAAACCAAAAAACAGTATGATTTTCAAGATGAAGATCTCAAGGAAAAGAACTTATTTACATTAACACAAAAAATTAATGACATTGCATGATTCGATAGTAAACAATACATAGTATTATATTTCATGTTAATAGTTTGAAGAAAAAACTATGGTGATGTTCGCATTAGTGACTGAAAAATCACCTGATAAAACGAGGACAGTGGCTGATCACTTTGGAAAAGGTGTAAGGGAATCTATGCACTTTATACCATTCATCAGAATAAATCACATTTTAAAAAGTTAAAATCATAAAGAACAATCCAAAATAAGGGTAAAAAATTGTACAATCTTGTCAATAGAGAAAGCTTCTCTAAGCATCAAATCAAATGCTGATACTCTAAAGAAATATATTGATATATAATTTAAGAAGATTCTCTGCTTCTCAAAAATATAAAATTAAAGCACTAGAGAAAATATTTGCAATAATTATAATAAAGGGAATGATAATCTTACTCTAGGAGATGTTATCACCAATAAATTAAACAACAATGGAATCACTTAACTCACAAAAAGAAGGGCCATAAATTAGCCTTAAAGATATGAAAATATTCAACATTTTTATTAGCAATGAAAAATTCAAATTGAAACTACAGTGAATTACATTAAGATTATGAAACTGTGAAAAATAAAGAAAAGGGAATGACCATTTCTGATGTGATTTAGGGGCATGGGGCATCTCCTTCCCAGATAGACGTGTTACTTGGAAAATTCTTTCTGAGGAGTGATTTAGGAGAGCATGTGTTAAAATCCTTAAAATATGCACATCCTTTGATCCAGTCATTTCTCTGCTAGGAATTGATTTCTCCTAGAAATGTTTGCACAAAGAAACGTTCATGCAGATATGTTTATCTTAACATTTTGTAAATTGGAAAACAAACTGTGTACCAAAAGAGAGTTGAATAAATAATCTTTGACATATACCTGCCAAATAATACTATGAAACTATTAATAGTGATTTTGCCTTAAAAGTTTATTGTCATTTAATGATACATAATTTATGCAAAAAGAGCATGTAGGTAGCTCGGCATACCCCGATCCCATCTCTGCCTTTTATTGCCTGTGTATTCTTGGGCAAGTGACTTAACTTTTCTCAGTGTCCTCATTTGGGAAATAATAGTAGCAGTCTCATAAAGCTGTTCATAATTATAGTTCATAATGTGGCTACCTTATGAATAAAATATAACCAAACACGGTTCATAGATTTGCTCATAAACATTGGATGCTTAGAAAAGCACATGTGCTAAGTGCTGAAAAATGTTAGCTCTTATCAATAAATACTTTAGACTTCATTTTAAAATAATACTCTCTATCACAATGCTTTTCCATAGTAGGGGCCTAGAGTGGGTTCTAGATAGAGACCACATCTAAAAGCTTCTTCGTAGCAAAATATGAATTGGAGAAACAAGCAGACAATCCCTTGTGCGTGGACACTGCCGTGTCCTTCTGTGTCCCCTACAGCCATCCTGCCAGCCATGTCTGCCCCACAGTGGCTTCTGTCCCCGGGCGCCATGTGCCGTCCTGTACTCCTCTACACCCCACATGTCTTCAACACTCTAGGCTTCTGCTTCTTTGATAAATCTTTCTCTCCCCTCTCCAGCCCATGAAAAATTTCCAAAAAAATGTCTGATATGTAAATACTGCATCATATTCTCTGGTCCTTAGCAATGATGTCCCTGAAAAATGATTATATGATCTCCCACAAAAACCTCCCAGAGAATGGACTCAAGGTCCCCTCTCTATGAAGCCTGTTAGCACCCAAAACAGAGTAGAGATACAAACTTAGCCATGCATTTACGGTATCACTCCAAAGCACACTTTGACTTAAAAATGGACCCTCAGATCTTTAGCGTCTGTGGTCCAATCTGTAGGAGCATTAGTTTCTCACGAAGCAATCTCAGAAGGCTTCCACACTGGCTTTGGTAGAGATGTCGGGCCCACAGAATGCAGGACTGTTGTGAAATAAGATTTCTTCTTGAGAGTAAGGTCACACCACTCTCTACCTCTACAGAATCCACAGATTTCTTCCTATATTTAAGCATTTGTGCTTTCATTCTCATATGAAAACCATGGTGGAGAAAATTTCAGAAATAGACACGTGCAAATATTAGTCCCTGAGTTGTCTGAGGGCTTAAGTGCAGTCAGAGAATGGTCTTAGTTTAGTCAGAACAGGTTTTCTCATCTCCCGTAATAATTTGCTGCGGTTGGGTGGTTGCAAGGTCTCAGGGACTTCAAAGTCTGGCAAAATCTGATCAACTCTCCACAAAGAGTCCTTCCATATCACTTGGAATAACTGCAAATAACTTTCTATTTATCTGAACCAGGTGACAATATTGAATCACATTATGTTCATGTGGGAAATAATTGAAAAGCAACTCTTTAGTTCTGAATTTTGAAGTTGATGAAAAGTCTAATATTTTCAAAAGCTATATCATTTTGAGAAAGTGAAGAAAATTGCATTTTCTATCTTTCAAAAGAATCTAACAGTATCTACTAATATATTTTTTAAGGTACCTTGGGTTACTGCGCTGTGTTAAAAGAACAAACCAAGGAAGTAAGGTTGGCAAATGCAGCGTGGCAGAGTTCAAACAGGAGATCTGAGTATTTTCCTATCACCTTTTTAAGTGAGGCTTCAAATAATAGAAGCTGTGTGTATACGAGTAAACACAACTGAAAAGAGAAAGAAGTTGATATAAATTAATGTTCACATGTGAGCAGCGAATCATCAGGGTTGCAGCCAGCCAGCCATTCATTCATTAATTCATTGATCCCTTTTGCGACAGAGTTTTACTGAGCCGCTCCTATGCCAGGCACTCTGCCAGATCCTCTTTTTGGTGTTCAGGAAGCAGCATGAACAAGGCAGAAATGGTTCCTGACCTCATGGAGCTTTCAAAGGAAGCAAAGGAGCTGAGGACCTTACGGTCTTATCCATTCATCAGAAATTCATGAGGAAACACCAGATGTCACTTCAGTGAGAATGCCATTCAGAAAAAAGGCCAAATTGTTTTTTAGGATATTACAAACACCTACACCCCTCTAGTGACATTTTACTATTAGATCTGCTTTATTTTTTGTAGCAGACATGGAACAATATGGAGTTTTAATGCAAGATCATGTCATTGTATGTCCATCTCAAATCACATAACTGCCTCTGCTTTTCTACCACCCAGACAGACATTCCAAAATTCTTTGCACCTGACTGACACCACTGTCTCCCCATTTCCAGTGCCTTCCTTTCAGCTGTTGCTTCCTTTACCCTGTTTGATACTTTTCATGCTCCTTCTCCACTTCTGTAACAATGCAGTATAGCTGTCTGTCTTGGTTGTCTAATTGTTTCATTACCTTTTCTCTGTTGAATTTGCTTGCCACGTTCACTTCACTTCCATGCAATTGAATCCAGTTCAATTAATATTTGATCAGATACTATATGGTGAATTCAATTTCCACCTCTATTTGGTAAACTCTGAAGTTAAGTCTCAGCTTTGCAATGAACCTAATCCTTAGTTGCCTAACAGACCTTGTCTCCCCACTGACCTATGATCTCCTTCTCAGCGTGTCCACTATTAACAACATTTTATCCTGAAACTGAGAACCTACCTACTTCTTACTAATGTTAATGGGATGGCCATTATTTAAGCCACCAACATATGAATCTTTGGGTTATATTTAACTACTTCCTCAAAAGTTCCCTTAAATTCTAACTTGATTTTAGTCCACATACAACTCACACGCAATTGCAAAATATTCTTAACTTGTCTTAACTTGCCTACTTCTACAATTTCTCCCACTCTATTACTGGATTATAAAAATAATTTAACTTCAATGACACTCACCTTCTACAGAAGCATGTGTAGAATTCTCAGCTTGAGGTGCAATAGTTTTGGGGGCAGTATCATCACTAAAGTCTTCTTATTCACCACTATAGCTATATATATGTTTCACCCATATATATATATATATATATATATATATATATATATACACACACACACACACATATATATACACTTACATATACATACATTTGTGTACACACATATACCACAGTGAAATTGCAGGACTTCCTGGATGTTATGTGATTCCTTGCCTCTGACATTTTCTTCAGTTTTTCTCAGTCTTTGGCATGTCTATCTCTGTCATCATTCCTGAAGTCAAAATTCTTTTCACTTTTTAAGTTCTTCTTCAAAAATCACACCTACTTAATGAATAATATACTATGCTGAAAAATACGTTTTAAAAAGGTTCTCTAGAAACAGATGAACTTTAATTAAATCCTGGATCTACCACTTACAATGTTGTTTGACCATTGACAAATTCCTGACCATTACAGCACTGCTCTAAGGAAAAATAAATTCTATAGCCTCCAAATGAAGGCAATAGCTACCTGGTGCTTTAGAGTGGATAAATTGCCTCTATAACACTGTTTGATGAAATAAGTATGAAAATTCACAAGCAAATCCAAATTTCAATTGTCCTGGAACTTAGGAAATTGTTGGTTAAAAATCTACCAGGATTCAGAATGAAATTAAACCATTGAAAGCGTGGTTGTGGTGCTGAGAAACAAGAGTTGGTCCAGGCAGAAAAAGTTTCTATCTTTTCATTCATCTTCATTGTGACCTGATAAGTTTGCAAATCAGTTGGTTGATAATCAAACCTTGTATATCTACCCTACAAACTCCTATAACTTGGAAGATACTTTCTGGAGCATTTAGGGCCACTTCACTTCTGGAAAACCCTCCTTCCATCCTCTAACATGGAAACTGTCTCACACATTCATTCTGGGAATGCACTTACACATAAAAGTCATGGCTGATGGCGGAATTAGCCTGGTAGTGGCCCTTAAATGAGCTTGTAGAGTAAGGCACTCCAATGGCTTTAGATTTTGGCATACAGTATTAATTCTGCCAAGTAGCTAACTGCATTCTCCTTCGGTTTCATTTCATAGATTAAAACAAACAAACAAAAACACAGATAGCAAGGACAGTGTCCATCAGGGTTACTTAAGGTAAACAGGGTCTTTGCACTGGAATGTTTTAAGTAGTTCTGCAGATCCACTGACTCTCTAGCTAATGAACGTCAACATTGGAGAGTTAAAAACACCCGTCAAACCCATCCCCCTGCTCCGTGTACCGCTGGACATTAACCTCGGAGTAACTTCTTTCAACGGAATGTCTAAGGTTTAAAAAAAGGACCAAGAGAATATTTGACAATATAAAACTGCACATAGATTCCAAAGAATAATCCAACTTTAAAAAAAAGTAAAAGAATCTTAGAAATCATTAATGTTGCCTTCTCAATAAAATTAAAGCATGAACATACACATACAAGTGTCCAAAATAAAGCAGCAATGATATAATTAGGGGAGCTGTAGGCATCCAGCTTGCCCAGCTAGTCCAAATTCAGTTATTTTGTTATCTATATGTAACATATAAGTATTATATACTTTACAATATTATATTGATTATATTATTTATTATTATTATTTATTGATAACATTTTATTAATGTTACCCAAATTATTTTATTATTTTATTTTATTATGCACTGGTTTTTGTATTTATAACCTTAAAGCTGGAATTTTCTCAAACTTAATATGAACAAGAGTTCTTATTGTTGGTATTTGGGCCATAATTTTCTATACATTGGTACCTCTGAAAATTTATACCAAATATTTTGCCTCATCAAGGATATCCTAAAATTTTCAGCTTTAATCTCTTTCTTATTTTTTAGTGTTTATATAAAAGTATTATTGCTTAATAATATTTATGTCATTTCAGCTAACTTTTAGTAGGAAGGGGCATAGAAAAACGGGCTCAGCTTGCAGCTTTGATTCAACTCTGCCTTCAAATATTACTTTTGTCTACTGGAATACAATAGATGCAGCTCTTCATACATTGCAATGGTTAAAAAGAGATTAAAGATTTAGACTTTGCTTATGTGAAAAAAGCAGCTAAGTGGAATTCCTCATTTCCAAATGATGATCAGTATAATGAGGCATTTCTTTGTCAAGACAAAAAGCTTATTAGAGCAAATTCTTTTTGAGATTCAAACTAAATTCTTTTACTTCCCATGATTCATGTAGTCCTACTTTATGTTGCTCTACAAAGAAGAATATGAAGATCTGCAGGATATGAAGGACCACAGTCACTATCCATGGCTGTCTTCTACAGGCATCAGGGTCAGTGTTGAACTTCCATGTGAAATAATTATTGTCCTTTAAAAACAGGATGCCTCAATGGAGGAGATAGTACATAACAAAACAACCCCTCTAATCAGTGTTTCAAATTCATTCCAAACATTGAGAACTCCAGCGCTAAAATTATTTGCAAAACCTTTGCCAAGTTGGATTAAAGTATAATTCATATTAAAACATTTGATAAGCACTATAGCTAAATATGCAAGATCTCTAGATGATGTTGTATCCTCTGAATCTCACTAGTATAAATTCACAAAAGGAGCTATTGTCCAGTCCCAGATGCACAAGGAGAGCTAAGAATAGGCACATACCATGATTTATTGTAATTACCTATGTACACAGATATGCCTCCTTGCCTTGTTTCTCTTTCATTACAGTAACTATAGCATAGCATGCCAATCAATGTCTTGTACTAAACTCCATTCCCAGACTGCCCTCTATTTGGCAGGGGGTTGGAAGACTGGAAACTCTATTTGTTGGACTCTCTGACCAGCTGAAGAAAAGTTAGGTCCCAGCAGCAGAAGGAAGAGACCAAGGAGTGTGCATTTGAATTGTAATAGCATCTTCCAGTTGCTTCTCTAGCCCTAGTGAGGTTGGGCCTTCTCACATGCTATTCTCTGGGTTATACCACCCTTCCCCAGTTGTTCCCTGTAACTCTTCGAATAATGCATAATCATGACTTTATTGAACTCCTTTCCGTATGAAATTATTTGGACGATTTCCATATCCCTTGCCAGGTCCCGGCTGATAACATAGTAAACACATGAACTATATGAGTTGAATGAGGACATGAGCTTGGACTCCATTGTAAAACTCTCTGCCATAACATCTCGGGAATATAGATGAAGGCATTCCCAAACGCCCATTGCACCTGGTATGCTTGTGGAGCTCTTGACTGCTGTGGAATGAACCTCAGTCCCAGAGACCGAGTGGTGTAGGAGATAGTCAGCTCATCTTTATTCTCATTGCCTTGTTAGACCTCCTCTGACAATGTCTGGGGCACCTCAGCTCTTAGAGGTCGTCCTTTGTCACTGCCTAGATGCTGCTTACCTCTATTGTTAGCAGATGCGGCCTTTAAATTGCCCCTCACCTCGTTGAAAAGCTTGAAGGATGTGGCCAGAAGTGATGTGCCCTCCAAGGCGGTGTCTTAGCTAAAAGCAGGATTGATTTCAGATGAGATGCCATATTTTTCATGTGCGGCATCACTTGCCTGATCCACTTTGTCACATTACTTCATCTGGTGTGTGTCACATTATTGTTAGGTCAGACCCTCAGAGCTAACAACGTGACATGTGATTGCCAAAGCAGCACCACCTAGATTGCTACCAGTTCAAAGACCCCTTGTTCTTAAACAGTTTTGGGAGACACATGAGCTGCATCTTGTAGCATCCCGCAGAAGCTACTGCAGCTCAGATGCACCCATCCTCGGTCTCTTCCTTCTGCTGCTGGGACCTAACTTTTCTTCAGCTGGTCAGAGAGTCCAACAAATAGAGTTTCCAGTCTTCCAACCCCCTGTCAAATAGAGGGCAGGCTGGAAATGGAGTTTAGTACACGCAGACACTGGTTGGCAAATTTTGCTTTAGTTATTGTAATGAAAGAGAAACAAGGTAAGGAGGCATATATGGATACATAGGTAACTACAATGAATTATGGTATGTGCCTATTCTTAGTTCTCCTTGTGCATCTGGGACTGGACAATAGCTCCTTTTGTGAATTTATACTACTGAGTTGCAGAGGATACAGCATTATCTAGAGATCTTGCATATTTTACTATTGTGTGCATCAAATGCTTTAATATGAATTATACTTTAATCCAACTTGGCAGAGGTTTTGCAAATAATTTTAGCGCTGAGTTCTCAATGTTTGGAATGGATTTGAAATGCTGGTTAGAGCTGTTGCTTTGCTACCTACTGTCTTCTCCATTGAGGCATTCTGTTTTTAGGACAATAATTATTTCATATGGAAATTCAACACTGACTCTGATATCTATAGAAGACAGCCATGGGTATTTACCGTGTTCCTGTAGCCACCACACAAAAAGATTAGGTCACATTTCTTCCAAGAAAAAAATAGCCAACTGACTTGAAGAGCTCATGAGGTAATGATCTGGAAAACAACCCCATCAATATTGAATTTTGAGTTCTGCTGTCTTGGTGAGGCAATACTTTTTCACATTTAACTTGTGCCATGATACTTTAGTGCCAGCCATCTACAAGGGAGGATCGTTTTAGATTTCACAAGGGGCTTCCATTCAGAAAGAACAGGCAGTCTGAGTCTTGGCCCTCTGGTTCAAAGTTAGTAAGCTGCTTTTTAAGTTGTCTATGGGAGACACATTCTCCAAATCGATGGCTGGACTTACTAAATAAATTTCAAGGAATAGATTTTTTTCCTGACCTCATTTGAATGTCTAGACGTTTGTGGGTTATTGGATCTTAGCCATTTGAATCATCAAGCCCATGTTTTCCTAAAACAAATTTGACCTGTGGATTAAGAAAGGAGTCAAGAATTGTAAAATCAGAGCTCCAGTGCTATGCTTGTTGGGGGAGATGTGAGCAGTGTACAAAAAGGAAGGCTCACTCAAAAGCCTTCCAACTAGGGGAGGCTCATAATAAACAAAGGGACACTCATAATCAGGGAACAATTACTGACCAGTTTCTTTGATATTAGGGCAAGGGGCTGGGGACTGGGTCAGGGGAGGCATCAGAGAAAGTAGAAGTAATTAGGAAAATGGCTAATTACCCTACTCTCATAATACACATTTACATGGAAGTATGTTTCACCTTCACAGGGTACTTATCAGTTTCCTTGATTTGAAATTCAACCATGGTAAGACTGTTTTACTCTATTAGGACTTTGTATTAAAAGGTACATAAAAGATAGCTAGATCTGGAGAAAGATCTTCATTCCACTCTCCTTCCTTATAAGGAGCAAACTGATGTTCAGGCAGGCCAGTGGGAGGGACCTTTTGAAGGGGTGAGTGTCCCAGCCTGCTGAAAAGCTTCATGAATTACTACCTGTTTTTAACAAGCATCTCCCTTAGTCGTGGGTTGGGAAGAGGTGGAAAAATAAAATAAAATAAAATAAACCTGCTATTTCCCTTCCAGCCCATATTTAAACACTGTATTTGTGCAAATGATTGCAGCTCTTCTGAAAGGACTCAGAACGAGCTGCCAGGCTGCAAGAGACTGAATCGAAAGCCCCTAATAGTCAAAGGTGTCCATTAGCTCGTCTACACTTTGCATCCGTCAGAGAGAAGAAGGGCTGGAAGCCCCGGGCGAATTTCTAACTAGCCTAATGAGGAGAGAGATTCTGGGAGCAGAAAAAGTTCATTTGCTGAATTTCCAGCAAGAAGTCACTTCAATATTGCTTCCAGGAAACACTGACAGGCTTTGTTGGTAAGAAATCATTATGCTGAGAGAGAAATGGGATATTGTTATATGAGGTTTTTAAAGAAAATTCATTTTGATAGATGTCTAACTGTGCATTCAATTAAATTTCCTTCCCTTTCTTAAAAAATAGATGTCAGGTAATTGTACTCAAGTTCTGTAAGCTGAAAAGTGTTATCCTTTCCCTCCAGTTATTAAAATTTCTTCACCAATATGTGTCTTTCTTGTCTTTATCCTTTGACTATGGGTGGTCTTCAATGAAAAGACATGGAGTTCTCCTCTCCTTGCCTGGGGGTGCGTGCATGCTTCCCATAAGGATAAGAAAGGAGCGCTCTTTGGGGTGAAACTGCCTTCTGTATTTAAACAATATAGGCTCTATGTCCCTGAAGATTGTCCTTAAACTCAATACACATGACCACCTGCCAGGCAAGTCTTTTTTAGTTGAGCAACCATAAATCATCATCATTTACCTTGGTGCCCCAATGTTTCCCAACCCTGTACCCTGCCATTAGGCTGGTCCTTTCGAAGCTTCTAACAGCGACCAACCAACTACAAACTCAAAGCATTTACTTCCATCAAGCCTTCCTCGTACCCCCACCAGACTCATCATTCTTAAATACGGCTTTGTAAGTAATAATTTCCTGCTCCTAAAACAACCAGACCACCAAGCGGCTCTGCATCCATCACCTGCAACAAGAAGCTTCTCTTGATTGCCTAGTTTCTAATAATGGCATCATCTTGCTCCTAATAAAGCAGCCACAGACCCTTAGAGTTCTATTCATTCCCTCCTCCACTCCCCTTATATTAGTCTGACCCACTGCCTATATTCCAGTTCATATATGCCGACTGTGGTGAGCCCACATTCACAACACTGATCTCGTTTGCTCACTCTGCTCCATGCCCATTGCCATCTCGTTAATTCAAACCCTTATTATATTTCACCTGAGCTCTTTTCACAGCCCACTCATTTGTTTTTCTCTAACACTTGCTTGCCTTATTGCAGGTAATTTCACAGTGGACAGCTGTATTAATTAGATTAAGGTAACCACATTACCGTCTTGAATTAAAACCCTCTGTCTCCCCCTCTATTGACTGAATTTAAAATACACCTTAGTAGTCAAAGTTCTTAAAAATGTGGTTGATGCCTACACTCCAGGATTTACCTCTTGCTTCCCGTCAATGCATGCTCAGTCCCCACACAACACTGTCTTTGTCATGCTCCACACGTTTTATCTTTCTATCTCCACTGATCTTTTCTACTCCTCTCTACCACCCCTTTCACTGAAATCGTAATCTCCTTTTTTTATTTATTTTCAAATCCAAATCACTCTGTAAAGGCTTTCCTGATAAATCAACCAACCGGGATTTCTCACTTTTCTAAGAAATGGAACTCAAGTGCTTTGTTGACATGTGAAGTAGCATAAAATGCAGAGTAATAGTAGGCCTTAATTTCCACATGAGTGAGGCCCCATGTTCTCCTAGTGACCTTCTCAAGCAGAAGTAAGTCAGTCTTAAGCTACGTGAATGCTGTCACCTGGCCCCTGGCTAGGCTAACATCAGTGCTTCTCTTTTGCACATTTTCTCTTCAGAACCCAGCTGTCAGCAAACAAGGTAAGTCACCTTTCCAATACCCACGGTTGCCTCATTTAGTTGTTACTTCAGATTTTTTTTTTGAGTCAAAGGAACTAAGCTAAAGAGAAAATTGTTTGCAGAAACACTGTCTCTAGTTTTCCAGAAGGAAACACCTACCCATTCACCAAAATAGGTTCTGAAAAGCCACTGCCTGGGGGATGCAGTGAGCTCCTTTGCAGGTCTGCAGCAAGACTGGCTGGTCCCCTCAGGTTTCTTTCAACGAGATTTCTGTTTATAGCCCTCGGAGACGCAGGGATTTGGGTGGTAGGTGGCCACAAGCCTCACGTCCTGACATTACACAGGATTTCTTACTATTACTCAGTAGACAGTACATTGTTCAGTATACATATCCTGAGTGATATTATAAGTCAGGTACACAGAGCCCGACTGCTTTTCTTTAATGCCTGACTTCAGCCCTGACATGGGCTTACGTGAAGGAGGAGAGCTCTTCTTGTATGCACTTGGAGGATGTCTCCAGCCTCTGTATCTTGTTGATCTTTTGTTTCTTCTGTTTTTTCCCCACATACTTGTTGGTTTCTAGAAGTGTTCTCTGATGTCAGGTGCTTGTAGCATAAAGGGATCCCAATTATTTGGCTTCAATGCACAGTCAAGAGAGCCCTGCCAGCTCATTAAATCCTTCTGTCTTATCTTTCTGTCAATATATTGAACATCCTCTGGATGTTATTCCTGTTATAGATTTGAATCATCTTGATTAGGTGATTGCTTCTGCTACAAAGTACAAAGTGGGTTAGCATAATCACTCAAAAATAACAACAGCCTTACAAATTTGTACAATATTTCATAGTTTTTGCTCGTTCATCCCAACTACCATGTGAGATAAGGAAATGGACAATTTTTCAAGTAAGTAGACAAAGGAGCAGGATAATGAAGGGACTTACTCAAGAAGCTGTGAATAATAAGCTTAATAATAATAATAATAATATTAGATTTTAATATCTAGAGACTTTGTATGAGACTGTAGAACAGTAAATTAAAGTGAAAAATTAAATACAGCAAACAAATATAAGATCAGATGTAAAAATAAAGATTGGATTATGTTACGTTATCTATGAAAGGTGCCGTGAGTGAATTTGAGTGGTTAACAATACTAAACTGTGACTTGATTCAGGAGGGAAGAAAAGGAAAGATCACTTAAAACACTAGACCTCAGAGCTAAATAAAAACTCTAATAGGAAGGAGGCTTCAGTTCTTCGTTGGAGCTAAACTCCAGATCTAAAAGTATGTTAGTACATCCAGTACTGTAAAGGTCAATGCCATTCTGTGTTCATTATAAGGTACGTAGATTTTATTAGAGTATTCTCATGACTTGACATACTGACCAATTCCTTGACAATTTGACTAATTAACAGGAAAGTTGTTTATGAAAAGGGAAGATTCTCTGTCCCATTGTCAAAATATCAACATTTTGAACTAAAAAAAAAAACATGTAACGTTGAGACTGTGTGTTATGAAAAATATAAAATATATCTCAGTATTTCAGGAAACCACTGGCTTCATCAGTCTGTGTCAGGGAATTAATTTGCAGTCGTACGTCCCTGCTGATCCATCTGAAACCTGAGAAAGTCCAATTTCCTTCCTTCATATGTGTCTAATAGAGTATGAATACTTCAAGTGTCTGAGCGAAATCAGAGGCCACGCCGCAGACCCACTTCTCTCAGTAACAAGGAGGATGGAGCTTCCTCCCGCTGCTATTGGAGGGGCTTGTATCTTCCTCTCCCAGGAAAGGTTTTCACACCTGGAGGAGGTGAAAATTGCAGTCTGGAGGGGTGGGCCCAATGGTACAGGATGTCTTTCTGCCCACACCTTCGCCTCCGGAAACCCTTGGTTGGCTAATCCCCTTCTCTTCTCCTCCTGCAGAGCTCCAGGGCTGCCACACAGGCCCAAAGGTGGGAAATGTCTACTTGGGAAAAGACAGTTAAAACTAAATGTCTTTTAGTTTAAAAGGAAATTGGGCAGAGGGCAGACACGTTTTCTAGCTCACCCAACACTCCCTCCCAATCAACCACCTACGAGAGCCAGGAGGGAAGGTCGACCAGCACTGCACACTGAAGAGCCACGCACAAAGGGCCGGGACGTGAATGCGGGCCGAGCATGTGTGTGGGCCCTGCTCCGAGGCTATGAGTGAGCATAGAATTCCACAACTAGAGGTTTTAATGTATGCTTTATTTATGAAAATAGTTGGACAATGATGTAGGCCATGTCATGCTGTGATTGCTTTCCCAGCAGTACTCAGCAATGATTCACAACGGGGGATTCTGGGAGCGTGACCTGGGAACCCATCAGAAATGCAAATTCTCAGGCCCTGCCCCAGAAATCCTGAAACAGAAACTGTGGAAAGGACCCAGCAATTTGGATTTTAATAAGCCTTCCAGGTAATGCTGATCCTTAGAAAATGGGATTTAGGAAAAATAAAAGTTTTATTTTTCTCACCTGAAAGCTGGGAATGAATATAAAAAGTCCCTCCATCAAGGCTAGTGTCATGAAAAGAGAACCTGCAAGCACTGTACTGCGATTACAAGAAGGAGGAATCAATCTTCTGCAGTAACTGAGTCACCTAGAAACAGGCCAAGGTTCAATCCGCAGTCCTGCATTCTGCTGTGGCTACCGGTGCACTCTTTACCCTTTTCCTGTCTCAGGTTTCCTTATCTGTGAAATGGTCATAAACAAAATGCATCCCCAAAGGGTTGGTTTGAGGGTTAAAAATGGAAATGCATTTAAAGAACAAAACATAGTGTCTGGGTTACAGTTGGTGCTCAATATAGATAAAATTCTGAGTGTTACCATATAGTTTTTGCATGAATCTGTTTAAGAGCGAACTTAGAATAATAGAGTTCTAGAAATGCTCAGATGAAGCATCTGTTTTTTAAAGTATAGATTTTGAACACAGGTAGATGTAAACATCGACAATTATCTGCAATTATTATATAAACTCTAATACAGGGAATAGAAAGCTATCTTAGATTTGTCGAGCCTAAATTCCAACGCTTTAGGTCAGTTCAGTTGAATTATGACCCTTTAGCTCATTTATAACGTGGATTGGGGTAGTAGGGAGCATTAGAAACCAGATTTCAGACAGGAACGATGAACTTCAGGGAAGTCCAGAAGGCTAAGTCTAGACCATTGGATCAAACCGAGTGACAAAAACAGGCCCCGTGTGTCACCCCAGGCCACTGTGTGCCCATGAGGAGGGAGCTAAGTGAGCATGAAAGAGCTGTGTCACTCTTTCTCACCCAAATTTATGGCACTTTGGAATCTAAGGAGCCTCATCCTGGGATTCCCATGTGCTCAGAGGCAAGGCCCAGTGTTCAACTCTCACCCTGTAATCAGTGTCAGTTACGAAGTGTGGCAGGCACGTGGGGACCTAGAGATGGCAGTGATGGTGAGAGCAGGCTGTGACGCCCCTGGGTGACTCCCGGCAGGTGGGAGTCCCTGGGCATCCTTGGGTGTGAGCACCTTGTCAGTACCCACAAAAACCCACGTGCCTCCTTTTGCCTGAGGGGTGAGGGTTTCTCTAATATTGAGGTGCATGTATGTGTGCTGTCATCATCAGCTTAGAAGTATCTGCAGGGAGCTATGAGAGCACAAAATCCCAAAAGGTGACCGAGCAGGGAGGGGGCACACGCCCTGTCCCTGGCCGC
>PVIY010041633.1:0-21520 GCA_004026745.1 Myrmecophaga tridactyla | reverse complement strand
AGGTCTCTTTTTGCCCAAGTGATTTTTACAAAGAATTCTGGCTGGACAAAGAGAGGTACCTATAGCTGTCATTACTCACCACCCAATGAATGAATTATAAGGATAGAAATAAATTATTGTTCTATATACTTTGTGGAGTACCATTTCCAATCTTGATTAGAGAGGGCTTTATTTTCTAAGATATATGGGTGGTTGTTATTTTTATTTATTTATTATTAGTATTATTATTACCATTATTATATAAGTGAAAGTATAGTATGTGTAAAAATGGGTATGAAATAAGAGCTGAAACACAGAAGCTCACCTGACATCCTAACCCTTTAGAACTGGGGTTCTGCCTTGGTTTTTTTGAGCACTCACCTCCTCTAGGTGAGGGACTGGAGAATGAGCTAAAGTTTTTGTCCTCTCCAAAGATTTCCCAGGCTAAATGACTGACATTGAGCTTCTTGTGTTTAAGCTATGTGTTTTTATTTTAAGATTTTTTTATATTTATGGCAAGGTGTTTTACCAGATAGTTTGAACTTTGTCTCACTACTATTTTCCCAAACATAATTTCCATTCCACAGTGCTTATCTTCCTTCCGGTCACCTGAATCTGTACCAACAGTCCTTTTTCTTTTAAGGAAATAGTGGAAACATATTGTTCTTTACTGCTGTGTAAATTGCTGTCTTGCTGTATATGAGGACAAGAGGGGGAACTAAAAGTTTTCTGTGATTTTTCTACATCCATGATTGTTGTCTACCTTGTACAGTTTTGACTATAAAATGAATATTTGCTCTAATAATTATTTATCTATAAGAAGAATACATTGTAATTTAGTCTTCTAACTTGGCTGCTTGAGCAGAGTGGCAGATACTCTCCTGAGGTTTATCTTTGTCATAGGACAAGATGGTTTCAAGCTCAAGCAGAAAATATAATTTGTTAACTCACCTGGGGAGTCCAGGGGCTTTAACTTGGATGAATCCCAGGGCTTAAACCGTATTACTCAGGCTCTTGTTCCCTCTCTCCAACTGGTATATCCGTGTCCTCCTGTGTGCTGCTCTTATCCTTGTTCCTTGCAAATGAACGTCTTCTGGAAAAGATGGCTGCTGACCATCTCTAATGCACAAATCCCTTCCACATTTAGCAACCCAAAGGGAAGGAACTTCTTTCAACTTGTTTCTACCAGCATCCATGTATCAGTTTTAAAGAAGAACTCTGATTGGTCCCACTGGCCTACATGCTCATCCCTGGATCAATTACTGGTTCTTGGTGAATGGGATGTTGTGATAGGTTTTTATTGAATGCCTATCCCTAGGCTAGAATGGAGTGGTGAGCTACTGTAGCCAGCGTATCCATTCATGGCGAAAGGGTGGGGTAGTGAGTCCCTAAAAGAATGTATGGGGTCAGGCTTAGGGAAAAAATTCTGTCTAGTTGTGTGTTCCTAGAATTGGACACAATAACCAACCAATAGTAGCATGGAATAAATGTTTAGTGAATTGAATGAAGTTGAATTGCCTTACATTTTAGCCTTCATTATTATATTAGAGTCACTATAGTGTGATGGAGGGGTCAAGAGTATGACTCTGGAGCAACCTGACTGTTCACATCCTGGCTTTGCCTCAATTTCCTTATTTGTAGAATGGTGATAATAATAGTATCTGTACCTTAGGGTTGTTTTCCTATAGAAGTCAGTACAAGTAAAGCACTTAAAATAGTCCCTTGTATACAGTAAGCACTCAGCATTGTATTTGTGTGTGCGTTCATATATGTCGATGTGTATATACTCATATATAAACATATATATACATGTGTGTATATTCATATACATACACATACCCAATGAATATACACATGTACACACAGATTGATTTATGTATATATGTGCACGCATGCATATATATATACACAATCTACTTACACATATCTGTGCTTGTGAAAAACATATATACATGTATATGTTATTTGTAATCATTCAAACGTCGTATTTTATTTCTTAGTAAATGTCAGGCCCTTTGTTAGATTTCACGGCTACAAAGATGAGAGAGATATGGCCCTAGCCATCAAGTAGCTCACTAATATATGCACAATGGATTTTGCACACACACACACACACACTCATACACACACTCTAATCGAGTAGGAAATCATTCGTAAGAAATATCTGTCTATTTGCTATGTGTTAAAATCAATGGTAGAAAACTAGGTTATAGTCCAAGGTCTTTAATATTTCCTCAAGTTTTATATTCTAAGATTTCTCTGACTATTTAGTAACACTAATTGAACTTAATTGCTTAGAAAATACACCCATGTGGAACAAATCTAAGCATTAATTGCTTGGTTAGAGAGACCACCCAAAGCCACTTAATTAGAGACTCCTGCCGGCCCCCCTCCCTCCCTGTTAGAAAGGACCTTTTCTTAATTAAAAGGTTGTTTGCTTATTTTTCCAAAACCTGCAGAAAATGAGAAATAACAAATTAGAATAACAGTAACGTGTTTTCCATTTATAAAGGTATATCGATTGTGTGCCTGTATGCAGTGTAATAGAGAGATAGCCCGTGTGCTCTTTATCCAGGATAAGGAATGGGACACAACCACCTCAGATCTCTCCAGCGTGTGCCTGCCCCATCTTACCCCCTCCTAGTCCTCCACTCAGCTGCCATTTGAATAAACATCCTCTCAGGCTTTTTACGAATAATTTTAAAAATAAATTTATCTACCTGTTTACAAACATTGTTGTGGTAATTTTGAGGCTGTATGTACCACAGAAAGGATCGGTTCTTTTGACCCATTCTGGTGGGTGCAGACCTATTGTAGGTGGGACCTTTTGATTAGGTTATTTCAGTTGAGGTTTAACCCAGAGTGGGTCCTAATCCTCTACCTAGAATCCTTTCAAGAGAATAAAAGACTGAAAAAACCCAGAGAAGTTTAGAGAAAAAGCCCCAGAGAAACTGAGAGGAAGGCACTGAAGCCAGAAGCTGGATACAATGAAACCCAGGAGAGGACCAGTGGAAGCCAGCCATGTGCCTTCCATGTGACAGAGGTGTCCCAGATGCCAGCAGCCTGTCGTCACGGTCCAGGTATCATCCTGTGGATGCGCTGTGTTGGACATTTTCATGGCCTAAGAACTGTAAGTTTTTAGTGACTAAATCCCCCTTGTAAAAGCCAACCAATTTCCAGTATATTGCATTCATTGCATTGGTAGCTTAAGCAAACCAAAACAGTTGTGTAAATGGAATTATGCTGAATATAGTCTTTGTGACTTGCACATTTGATTCAGATTCTTTTATTCATGCAGGTAGATATAGTTCATTCATTTTCACTTTCATCCATTCTTTGAATATATTTTATTTATTGAAGTCTTGATAAATATTTGGGTTATTTCCAGTTTGGGGCCATTACAAAAATTGATCCTGAATATTCTTCCACCTGTCTCTTAGGGCACGATTTTCTCTACAGTAGATATTAGGAGTGAGATTGCTATGCCATTGGGTATATTTAATTTTCACCTTTATTGAGGGACAGCAAAACTGGTTTCTGACGTGACTCTACAATTTTTCAGCAATGAGAAAAGAGTCTGCGTCTTCTGCAAACATTTGATAGAGACAGACCTTTTGGTTTTGCCGGTCTTATAGTTGTAAAATATGAACTCTCTTTGATTTTAATTTGTATTTCTTTCGTTAATAATGAGGCTGACACCTTCAGATATTGACCATCTGAATTTACTTCTTCTTTTGTGAAACACCTTTACTGCTTATTTTTCGTGGAGTTGTCTTTCTTATTATTTTCTGGGGATGAGTGTGACAGGAGGTAGGAATTGTGTAGTTGGGAAGCTCGACTTTTATCAATTATGCTAATTGAAAACCTATTCTCCCATTCTGATTCTTGTATTTTCACATTTTTTAAATGAACAGATGATCTTAATTTTAATTCAGTTGAATTTATCACTGCTTTTCCTGTGGTTTGAGCATTATGGGGTTGTTAAAATATCTTTTCTTACCCCAAAGTTTTAAACATATTTATCTTATATTTTCTTCCAAAACTGTTGTACATTTGCCTTCCACTTAAACTTTTTAATCTACTTACAATTGATTTTACTCTGTGGGTGGGTGGGTGGGGGTAAAATCTCCTTTCTTCCCTCCCCCCATCTCGAATGAATTATTGTCTCAGAATAATTTATAGTAATGTCCATCCTTTACTCATTGGTTTGCAATGTCTTCTCATTGCATCCATATATATTTGAATCCATTTTTAGGTTCTATTTATTTTTCTCTGTATTAAAACCACATTGCCTTTACACCATAGTTTCAATACTGCATTTGCTACCTGGAAGAATTAGCCCTCTACTTTGTTCTTCATCAAGATCATCTAGGCTTTTTTTGTAATCTTTGCTCACTCATATAAATTTTAGAATCAGTTTCTTAAGTCTCTCTTACACACCCACACCCACAACATCATTCAGGGAATGGACATCTTTATGATACTGAGCTTTCCAATCCATGGCCTTGGCATAGCAGTCCTTTTAATGAGCTCTCCTTTATTTCTCTTGATATGTTTTTATTAAATAGTTTTCTATGTAGAGGTCTTGTATAACTTAAATTTATTCTAGATATTTGATTTTTTTTGCTATATTCAAATTTTATTCTGTATTTGTTCTGGCATATAGTAATCTAATTGAATTTTTTGTATTGACCTTGTATCCCAACAAGCTTCATAAACTTTGATAAAGCCTATTAATTTTAATAATGTATCAGGATTTTTTATATTCTATGTACATGATCATATAATCTGTAAATAAATATAATTTTTCTTCATCTATTGAGATCAGATTATTTTTTCTTTAATATGTTAATGTGGTAGATTATATTAATTGATTTTTTAATATTGAAATCTTCTTGTCTTCTTGAGATAAGCCCAATTTGATCATTTTGCATTTTGTTTTTAAGCACTGTTGGTTAAATGTGCTAGTATTGGATGTAGTAACTACTATCATGAGTGAAATTGACTTGCAATTTCATTTTTTTTGTTGTCCCCAACAACTTGCTATTTCAGGGTTGTACTTGAGTCATCATATGAACTGTGTGTGCTCTTTCTTTTCTCTGGAAACATTTTTAAAAGATTAGCATTACTTGTGCTTTGACTTTAGGCACAGCTCACTAAAAAACATGAGTTTAGAGTTTACTTTGTAGGAAGATTTTAAATTGCTATTTCAGTTTCTCTAATCATCATAGGAACAATCAGGTTTTCTAATTTTCAAGCACTTTTCAGGGAATTTGTCCATATCATATAAATTTTCAAATAAAGGCACATAAAAATACTTCACAACCCTTTTATTTTAATCTAAGCTCTATAGCATCTATAGTTATAACTTTTCTCCATTCCTAATATTGCTTATTTGGACCTGCTCTTTTTTAAAAAAAATTACTCTCATTGGACGTTCATCTATTTAATTAGTACTTTTCTGAAATCAACTTTCATTTTTCTTCTTTTTTATTGTTTGCAGTTGTTTTTCCATTCATTTCCCCTGTCTTTACTGTTATGTCCTTTCTTCTACATTTGGTTTTTGTTGCTGTTCGTTTTTTAACTTCTTTAGAATTAATTTAAATAATTATCGCATTAATTTTCAGCCTCTTTTTAAAAATTTTATAATATGTGCATTTAAGGCTATAGATTTCCCTGTAAGCACAACTTTAGGTTCATCCCAAAAGATGATGTTTTCATTTCTAAATGTTTTTCATTTTCAGAATGATTATTTCCTTGAACCATGAGTTATGGGAAATATGCTTCTCAATTCCCAAACCCATAGAGCTTTTCTGATTCTCTTATCTTTATTCATTTCTAGCTTAACTATGTTGCTGTCTGAGAATGAGGATGCTATATACCAATTCTCTAAATGTTTTAAAGACTTGTTTTATTGTTTAGGAAGTCATCACTTGTTTCTAAATATTCCTTGTGTGCTTGAAAATAACATGTAGTTATTTTGTCATTCTGAAGTGCATTTTTCCATCATGCCTATTAAATTGTTTATTAATTGCATTGTTGAAATAATCTATTTCTATGTTGATTTTTTTGTCTACTTATTCTTTCATTCCCTGAGAGGAATGTGTTAAAATATTCTATTTTCATGTGTTGGTCAATTCTTCTTGATTACTACGTTAAGACACCCTGAGCAGAGTACCCAGTTAAGATAAGCCTGGATTTCTGACCCATGGCAACTATGAGACAATAAATTTGCATTATTTTAAACTTCTAAATTTGGATAAATTAGTTACAGAAAAATAGTTAACTAGTACTGTGGATTGGTATGCTACATCACTTCAGCTATTCTCTTATTAAATATTATCTCTGCCTCATTTTCCTTCCTTTCTGAAACTTTGGTCAAACAAATATTAGATGTTTTTATTCCATCCTCTATGTCTTTAAACCTCTCCTTTTGTCTATCTTTTTGTTTCTCTGTACTGAATTCTGGATACTTTCTCTAGATGGCTCCTCCAGTTCACTAATTCTCCATGTGTGTCTATTCTATTTTTTAATAATTGAGGTGTAAAATTTCAATTACTATACTTTTTATGTCTACAAGTTCTAGTCATTTCCTTTTCTAAACTTCTTCGTCATGTTGTAAATAGAAGCATTTCTAAAATATTCTTCGTATTTCCCTGCTCATTAGAGGTGGAGGTTCTAGGTGTGAGGCATAAGGAACCATTTTCTAGTTTACCCATAAATAATATTATTTCCTTTTGTTTTCTAATAGAAATAACATTGGCCACTTTCCCCTCAACACACACACATGCACATACCAGCGCACAGAAAATGTGGCAACTTTTCTACAATGAAAGCTACCACCATCAGAAATTTAGTTATGCCAAACATACAAAAAGAAGAATCACACACAATTGTACGTTTGTATAAATTCTAGGTCACTGTTTTCATTTGCTACAACTGCTAGAATTCAATATACATGAAATGGTTTGGCTTTTGAAAAGGGAAATTATTAAGTTGCAAGTTTACAGGCCCAAGGCTATAAAGATGTCTAAACTAAGGCATCCAAGGAAAGATACCTTGACTCAAGACAGGTCATTGGGTCTGGAATATCTTTGTCAGCTGGAATGGTATGTGGCTGGCATCTGCTTGGGTCCCTGGCTTCTCATTTCAAATAGCTTCCCCCAGGGTGTTTTCCTTCTTCATCTCCAAACATCTCTGCTTATGTTAGCTCTTTTGGCCCTGAAGCTTTTTCCAAAATGGTTCCCTCTTAAAGGGTTCCAGTAAGTAACCCCACCTTGAATGAGTGGAGACACATCTCCATGGAAACCAACTAATCAAAAGGTCCCACCCACAACTGGGTGGGTCACATCTCCATGGAAACAACTAATCAAAGAGAGCCCACCCAACCATATTGAATGAGGATTAAAGAACATGGCTTTTCTGGGGTCCACCACACTTTCAAATGGGCACAGTCATGAAAGGTTTGGGTGTCAGCATCCACTAAGGCTGCTGCTATCACTTTAAGCAACTAGGATGCAGCTTTGGGTTTTGAGAATGTTGAGCTGTGTTGTCCTTCCTGCTCCACATGCCCTTGCCTTGCCTTTGCCTTCCAGCTTTTATGGTGCATTTCTTTAGTCTTTTATGAGCTCATTCATGAATAAGCTTTATAGCATTTCATATACACAAAGAAATTGGAAGAAATTACTTCTAACGATGAAAGTCAATGTTTTCACAGTAAGAGAATCAACTGGAAAATTCTATTTATAGAAATTGATATTGACCTGACTGTTACAAAAATTATTGCCTGGATCTGTGGGGAAAAAGCCACCACTCAATCTTTTATTCCGCCACACTCTTCAACCCCCAGTTTGGTGTCCATTATGATACATGGTACCTATTTCTTAAGCGCTTTCACCAGGACAAAGCTCAGCCAGGCTAAAGAGAATAACAAAAGAAGGAGGAGTGCAGTGTGAGGGAGGGCACCAGCCTGGAAATCCAGTCACCATCCTGCCACTGACTTAAAAGCATTTGTTGATCTCACCCCTACTCTAGTTTTAGTTTCTTTATCTCAAAACTTTTTAAGTCATTTAAGGAGTCTAAATTCTATAATTCTAGATAGAGCTGTGAAATTTCACAGATACAGGAAATTATTTTCAATTTCCTTTATGGCTAATATTCCCCGCATACACTTTTTGACCAATACTTAAACGATGGGGTCAGAATTATCTTATGTATCTTTGTTTTTTTCTCTTTTCTTTCTTGCCTGCCTTTCTACTCTTGTCAACCAGTATAAGTTTTTAATTAATGTTGGATAATTATAGGCCTAGCGTATAAAGTTACTGTTACTATTTTTTTGACATGATCAAAAGACATTTTGAGGCACAGATACAATAATTAAGCATTGCAGTTTAGAATTTCACTGATACAGATTCACCGTTTCCTTCCTAACTTATCAAAATTTTTTTCTTTTTTTGCATGGGCAGGCACCAGGAATCAAACCCGGGTCTCCGGCATGGCTACTGAGAACTCTGCCACTGAGCCACCATTGCCTGCCCTCAAATTTATTTTTAATAAAATATTTCCATATTAACTTATTATTTCCTTGTTAGTAGCAATAAATGGTCAACTATTTCTTTGTTTTAAAATGAAAAAAAAAAAAAAACCCTCAACAATTTCAAGCCAGACTCTATTAAGGGGAGGAACAAAAAAATCACCTATATTGACTTTTGTAGACAGACAGGGCCCCCTTAAATAAATCATTACTCTAGTTTGGGAGATGACCACTTGCTGACATTTGATTGTTGTAAGAGTTCCTATAACTTTGAAAAAATAATCATTTATTTCATATCCACTGGTACAAGAAGGCAGTCTAACTTGAAATAAGGGCAAATGTTAAGTTTACCTGAGGATGAATGAATGCTATTATGGATTTGAGTCCTAATTCTTATTCTTCAATTTCTCACTATTGTATAAACATGGAAAACAAATGGCTGAGTTCTTCCAAAACAACCTAAATAAAGGTTTCTGAAGGAATAAGCTTGCCTAAAAGCAGAGCTAACCTATCTACCTGCTGTACAACTGATTCTATGATTTTCTACATCTACGCCAATTGTCATTTCTAATGATCCTTTAGTGATCTTAAAATGTTAACAAAGCTTCCAAACCTACCAACTTATTCTCAGGAGTTGAGAAACTGATTCAGTAAGTCTAATATTTCTGTGTGAGCATATGAAGCTTATCTTTTATGAGCTATTATACACACAAACAAAAGCAGTGAAATTATCTTAAATAGTTATTGATCAATTAAAGCCGACTGCAATAATTTCTCATATCAAAGATAAAGGTCAATAAAGACTTTAGTTGGTAAATATTTTCATTATAAAATTGAATTTTATTGATCTCTTTTTGCACAATCCATTTAATATTAATACTCCTAAATCAAGCCTGCATACTGCAGTACCAATAACAAAAACACAAAACTAATTCTCTGGTTGTCATTACCATTTAAAAAAGAATCTAAGAACTATGGGATAAGATTTGTTCTAAATGAATGAATCCTGTTCATTTCCCTTTGTGTATCTGCACATCAACAACTAAAATAATTTCACAAAATTTTCTGGGGTTTCCTCTTGCTTCACCACCAACTATAACAGTAGGTTATTCCTCAGCTTTGTTCACTTTTCATTCACAGCTTGATTTAATGAAATCTTTAAAAAAGGTAGTTAGTTTTCTAATGTAATCCAGATGAAAATGCTAGTATAATTATTACCACTTTCAAATTTGTTCTGGCTTCAACTTCATCTTTTTAATTTGGTCCTTTCAAATGAAATTTTAATTATGCATGTAATTAATAGTGGTAATTCATATTATCATTGTGTGTCGACTGGATGATGATAAATAGAGGCTGGATCCTTGATGGATTTTTTTATAACAAAAAACATAATTAAGTGTCCATATTACCATCATCAAGGAGGAATTATTGAAGTGTTGCTTCTTACACAACAGCATTTTGCTCAGCTATGTGAAAACAAAAAGTGGATAGTTGTACAATAGAGAAATGAGGTGGCCGGCCCATCTCTAGTCTTTATGCACCAAATATCCAGTTAGTTAAACAGTCTTTTGTATGGATGTAGCTTTTAAAAGAAGATGGGCAAAGTATTGTACAAGAAAGAATAAGAAGTTCACAGTCCTTGCATACCAGGAGGTTGAGTTTGAATGCTGAAACAAAATCCATACACACATTGTAAGGGAGAAAGCTGTTAGGCTAGATTAGATAAAAAAGGAAACAAAAGATCTCCATTTTCTCTAGGATTGTGATGAGAAATTGACTGTGTCCACAGGGATATGATTTGGTGGACTGCAATATCCACACATCTATAGCAGTCAATCTTTACATTTTATTCAAGTACAAGGGATAATACTTTCTTTTTTCCCCCTTATATTTTTCTGGTTATAGTCCTTCTATGCATAGCAGGTCAAAAGTGTGTGTGTATATATATATATATATAGAGAGAGAGAGAGAGAGAGGAATAAACTCATTACTGAAAGAAAATTATTAATTAAACGCTAAGTATAAAGAAGAAAAAAGTGATGGATTAATAAGATTTAATTATATTAAGGGCTGTTTCATTAACAAAAAAATAGGGGTGGGGATGGGAGAAGGGAGGCAGAAGAAAAATACATCCAAAAGAGTGAGCCCCGCAAGGTTCACAGAATATTTGCACATAGAATGACAGAATTGAAAAAACACACACTGTTTCTTTGGCTTTACAATTGCTGTGCAATCTTTTTTAATTTCCAATCTATCGTTTAAATTCAGAAATATTTAATACCACAGGAATTGGGGACACGAACTGAGCCTGAAGCAAGCTTGCATGATTCTGACTCTTGACACATTTATTCTCAAAATGAACATGTGTAGCTCAGTCTATGTCGCTTGGAGGCAAAGTACATAACTAGGAGAATTGTGAATTAATTTACATGTAGAGTTTGCTTTTTATGGAATAATAAGTAATAAAATATGCTAGTTTGAAGTTTACAAATACATTAGTAAACTCAATTGTAACTATATCACTTGTTTGAACTTAAACCAACAAAACATCTTTTCTTTGAAGAGTATTCTCCCACTGACAATGTTTAGCATTCCTGTCCATTATGGTACCAAAAGCAGACCCACTTTTGGCTGATTTTTTTTGCATAGGCAGGTACCAGAAATTGAACCCTGGTCTCACTTTTGCTGAATTTATTATGATTCTTTTAAAATTCATTGCAGTCAATGCACCCCCTTTAATTCCTAAACCCTTTATGGACTGCTGACTGCCCTTGATAAAACCACTGGGATAGAAGGAAGGAAGAAATCACTTTCAATTCATTAAAATAAATTACTTTTTACCTTAAGAAAAACAACATATTAATTATGTTACCAGACTGCCTTTTGTGCTGCCCAGGAGACTGGCACTATGAAACCTTTTCCAAGAAAGTGATGTATAAAAAGCGTTTGACTTGTTTCCAATGAATGTATGCTGAATGTTCTCTAAGATGTTGGACTGGCTGATTTTGTAGCAGACAGTCATTTTCTTCAGCTTAGGGAAGGCACCAGACAGAAGTCACAACCATGCCAAACATTGTTCCTGCAGCTTCTCTAAGCCATGACATCTCCAGCAGCAGACAGAAATTGTGCTTGTCATTATATTTTAGGACCAAAATTAAAATGAAAATATATCCAGTGTTGACCACTCTCTTTTTTTCCATTGTGTTAGCTAAATGAAGGAGATGGGATGAGAAGGTGAGGGAGGTTGAACAATTCAGGCAGCAGAGTTTAAAGATGTCAGAGAATAACTGCACTAACGGAAACTGTGCAATCTGACATTAGTTATGTTTTCATTAAATTTGTGGTAGGTAATTTACTGTTGCTCCAGCATTTAAGCCAAGAGATATTACTATGGTTTGGGCTGTGATAATTTTGCCTCTTCCTGCACCAATCTTTCCTGCAAAAACAGAATTTTTACCACTGCATTAGCTCTTAGTCTGACAGTTTAGAAAAAAAAAACAAAACAGCTTTTAAGCTTTTGCTTGAAGTAGATGAGCAACCAAAGATTGTATGAGTTTGGGGAGTCTAAAATATGCAGATGCTTGTTCATTTTTTTTGTAAGGGACACCTTGACAAAATAAATAAAGGATTGCCGTAAAACATTTAGAATGTTTTCACAGTTTCAATTAATTAGACTCAAGAGGTGAGTAATGTAAACAATTTCTATGTGTGAATTTGAAACTCAGAATGTGCCAAGCCTTTCTCTTTGCAAGGATAGTCCTCTTGGAAGATAGTCTATTTTGTCGGCAGAAAGGATGAGCTGTGCAAAAAAGAGGTTCTATGAGCATCTTAGAGAGCTTAGGAACTAGTGTATTATTTTAGGCTAACAGATTTTTTTTCCTTTTAGTGCTACTCACAGTCTTCAATAGGCTAATTTGCATTGTGAATCTTCAGGAAGGAGATATGGTCTGATGTGTTTCCAAATCGATTACAAAATTCTTTTTTTTTCCACGTGGTATCTTTTCCATAGAACCTACTTTGCAAAATTCCTCTTTTTTTTCTGTGGGTCTCAGATAGAAGCCAGGGGAAAGGGCTTGTTTCTGTCCCTGGGATCTCTCTGTTCCCATCGATCACATTACAAAGCTTCTGTTTAGAAATTCAGGTCTCACATTTTTTGCTACCACCAAAGAAGGCCACTGGACGTAATCTGCCCAGGCAGATCAGAGATTCTCTATGATGTTCCCCGGGGAAATGCCTTGGGAAAAACGTGGGCTAGAAATAGCAATTGAGAGCCTGACTTTGCACCTGTCACATCACAGATCCATAATGAATGTCAGTTCCATCCCTCACTAATTATCTATTTGAAAGATAAAGATTTCTTTATGTTGAATTTGTTTCAAAGAGAGTAGATATTAATATATTTCTGGAACTTCCCTAAATGCTATGTGTCATTTTGTGTTACAATGAGCAGCTGATGTGGAACCCACTTCAGATAAAGAAATATTAAAATGTTTGGATAATATGACTCTTGACTAAAGACAAAAGCAACTGATGGATGTACATCAGTCAATACAACTTATGGTATCTGCCATCCCTGGCTAGAGAGAATGACTTCCAAGACAGATTTTTTTAATAATAGATGACAGTTTGATTTCAACTTCAATGACTGGCATTACACAGTTATGCAAAGTCAATTTGAAGCTAAGATTTTATCAGAAAAAAATCATGTTATTTAAAAATTATGAGTGACTTACTTGATTTGATGCAAATGCATTGTTTCTGTCTTTCACTCAAAATCTAAGTTAAGAAATTTGATACGCATGACATCTGAATTTGTTCTAAACTTTAAGATGCTTGCCCTATAATTACTAGCATGAGACCAAAGGGTGGGAACTGCTGAGAGGAAAGGAGTTTTCATTCATTCTATATCTACTATGCGTGAGGCACTGATTAAGTATTTTATATATGTTCTCTCATTTAACCTAAAAACAACCATATGGAGGGCATATTGTTATCCCAATTTTGCAAATAAACTTAGACCCACAGATGTCAAGTAAAATGCCCAAGATTAATGGGTGTTAAGTCTGGGCAGAGTCAGTATTGAGAATCCACATCTATCAGGCTCCAAAGTCCATATTTTTCATAGTATTTCTTTGTACTATAAATGTACATATCCAAGTAGATGTAAAACAAGTTGATCAGTAGAAGTACAAATTTCCATACAACCTTAACTTAAACACTGTCATTCAAAAAAGATACTTATGTATCCTTGAGTGAGGTCATTGCTGTGGGAAATAAAAACTAAAAGTATCAGTTTGTGTTAACCAGCAGCTTAGGGTTATTACTGTGTGAAAATTAAAAATTATTTTCATTATGATGCATCTCACAGAGAAGCTTCATATTATGTGATATTCACCTGCTATCCTGTTGGTGAAATGCTAATTTCCAGGGTGTGCCCAAGTCCTGTCATTCTGGGAGGATATAAATGTGGGTAAGGGAGGGACAGAGTTCACATGAAATTTGCTTTTCCTGAAGAGGTGTGTCTGACCTGCACAAGGAACTAGAAGTGGCTTTAAAGCAGTGGTTCTAAACTTTCAAAATCCCAGTCTATTGACAGCTCAGGATCCTTTCCTCACTGATACCCACACATCCACACACACATGCACGCACTCAAGCATGTGTGCACACTCACATACTTTTGCATCACTTTTAGTTTTAAAATCCTTATTCTAGGGTCTCAGTCCAGTTTTCTGACATTTTCCCACAGGAAACGACTAAAAGAAGTTGTTGGAGTTAAAGAAAAACAGGCTCAGAAATGAGTTGCTGCAGACAATAAACGAAAAACCAAAGGAGACGTGAATGAAGACCAAGGGTAGACTAGAATATGACTAGTCTCCCATGACTAGAAGAATATGATTAGGAGAACATCCTGTATTGTAACCGGTGCCTTGCTGGCAATGGTGCCAGCTGAGCCCTAATCCAGGTTCGATAGTCTCAAAGCTAAAAAAAATTTAGAGATGAGAGGGCCAGTAGGCATAAGTAGTAAAGCTTATTAAAATAGAAATTTATTAAAAGGAGAGAGTACCATTAGAGAGGTTAATGTGGGAGTACCCAAGGGAGGGGCATGCACTGAGTGGAGTAGACCAGCTTGTTTTATAGGAAAGTTTTGTTGGTAGCAGGTTTCCAAAGTAATCTTTGAATACTAAATGTCTTCTTTGTTCTAGAAAGTAGATAGATATCAGAATTCGTGGTTTGTGGCATATACCTAAAATTTGTCTTTGGCAAATGGTTAATAATCTTTATGACCCTATGCTTCCTATTATTAAATAAGAGTTTGCTTTGGGCCCAGAATTTTACAAGCTTTTATGGTTTGGGGAGGATTCAAAAGTTTGGGGAGATTTGGGGACTTTTTAGAGCAATTTTTGGCCCAGGAAGTTTGCAGCTCTATATTAGTTCCTTTGGAGCTTGACAAGAAACAAGAAACTTGGAGTTGTCTGTTAACTCTTTCACAGCTGAATAGGAGACCAAGGACTTACAGTTATCCTATTTCATCCTGCTTCAGTATCATGTATTCATCACTTCATTCAAGAAGCATCTATTAAGCATTAAATTTGTGCAAGATGCTTTGGAATACACGGACATAAATCAGATCTAGATTTTGCCCTTGTAGATTTTACAATCAGCAAGGGAAAAACAGTATGTGTGTACATGACTCTAAAGAATAAAAAATGCTATAATGGAGGCTTGGGTAAAATTATATAGGGCTAGGAAAGGATGTTGCCTTCGGTGGAGTATCAAGAAAATCTTTATGGAATTGTGGCATGAGAAGGTGATCCTGTAGGACAAGTAGACCTTGGTGTGTGGAAATGTGAGATAAGGGTGCCTCAGAGAGAGGGAACAGGATCAATAAAGGCAAGGTACAGAGAAGTGTGAGGACATGCATGACAGCCTGGCTGGACGATGAGAATCACTAGAGATTTTCGCAGGGTGCATCCCTAAGAATAAGGAGGAACTTCTCCCCACTCTAGCCACCTTGAACCTTAGAAAATCTTAAGGCAGGGTATTTACCTCGCAAGACCTGTCCTTTGGAAAGAGTATTCTGGCAATGGTGCAAACTGGATTGAAAGAAAGAGGAACTCTGCAAAGAGAAATGGGAAAAATCTGCAAGGAAATTCTTTTGATAACACAAATGGAATCAAAGAGAAAAGAAGATGGATTGCAGAGGTGTGTTGTTTCCATAATGAACTTCTAAAAGCTATTTTTAAATGAACTTTGCTAATGCATCATTGGCAAAACCATCAACAACATAGATCTGCCAGTTCAGATGGAGGGTGACTGAGGATTACAAGGCCTTCATAGTCACAAACACATGATGGCATGAGAACAACCAAGATGCAGAAGGAGGAAAAATGAAATTTTGAGATCTAGAACAAACTTGGATACAGGATCTTTTCAATATGCTTTATGCAGAAGAATTCTAGATCAGAAACTTGTAGATTTGAGGTTTAAAGAAATAAGCATCAACTAACCAGGAGAAGTGAGATGTACATTCTCTAGCCCTATGACCTGAGGCTTTAGATAGCAGAAAGTGCTCTTTTGTTCTTTTTTGTATCCCCACATTTTGGGCACTCAAAGAATGTTTCAAAAAGGCAATCCATAAATAACGCCCACAATGACTGGGCCCAATGCTATGTTTGAGCATCCTGTCCTTCTGGCTGATAAGCGATTTCATTATCTCACATATTTTATGCTTGTTAATTTAGGTCACCAAAGTGCCAGGTAATTTTAACTTGTTATACAAAACACTCGTCAATGAAGATTCATGAGTCAGGGCAGGTTCAAATTTGTTTAATATTCATTCTCACTTTTTTTCTTGGCCATCAAAGTAGCATTTTCCTTTCTTTCATCATATTTTTAAATCTCAGTAAAATATATTTCTTAGAATTTAAGAACCTATTTCTAGTGACCTACAAGTTTTATTACATGAAATAAAGAGGAGAGACAAGAATTATATATAAGAACAAAAAAGAATGTTTGTTTAGTGAATCAGAAACAAATAGGGAAAATAGAGACCATGGAAAATAAATTAGCATTTTTATAATATGAACAATGTTGTACATATTTCTGTCACCTTGACAAATGGCCTTTAAAATTTGCCAATAGTCTTCCCAAATTGCTAAATTGATTGTAATTTAGTAGGCAAGTAACAAAAAAAAATTATCATTTTGTAATGCTTGTTTGAAGGAAAAAAGAAAAGAAAATTGAAAATGCTATACAGGTCAGAGCATTCCCAGCATAAAAGAAACAGCCAAGGAGGGAAAAATATATTGTGTCTATTTCTAGCCACCTGACCTGAAAAGAACTGGTTTACAATTTCTTTGAACAAAAATGAAAACTAAAATCTTGTGTTCTTCTGTTCATATACAAATGCTAAATTAATCATCTGTATGTGAAGTCAGGAAATGTATGTAATTTGTAGAGAAGAAAATATGCTGTGTGATTGAATTAGAATGGAAATTATCTAAATTATTCATTTTCCACATTTTAATATGTCTGAAATCTAGGCTCCACTTGCAAATAATTATGGGTTATAATTTATTTGGCACCATTTTCCCCCCTTTCTTACTGGTGCTTAACACTACTGGATCTTATAATCAATATCTTAGATTCAGTAATGTACAGTGCTTCCATGATTTTCTCAGGTCTAAAATACCAAAAACTGCCTGAAAATATCAGATACAGAGTTGGTTCTTAATTATCAGTAATACTAAGGAACTAAGGTTAGACAAACAGATGAAACAGACAAATAATGCAGATTCTTCGTTTCCATCAAGATGTTCAACTTTTTCCTGCAAAACATTTCACCACTAGCAGTAGCATATTTTAAAGATGTCAATTTTATTTTTGCTTTTGCATTTCTCTAAGTGATGATGCGAGTGCTCGTGAAGCTCTTCACCTCTGGAGTTTTCTGTCCCTACTCCCATGATCTGTCCAAGCATCAGTTTGGATATATCTTCATCTTCCAGATCCAACTCAAAGACTTACAGAACGACTCACATGTGATCATCGAAGATGCCGGCACTTGGCTAAGTTTTCATCTTTGCTCCAGTCATTCTTACTTTCATTGCCGCTGCAGATGAATCACCAAACATCTTCTCTCTCATCATGCTACCTACTCTTCTTTGCCCTTTTGATTTAAGTAGAACATATATTATTTCTATTTCACATATGTAACAGTAGTCATTAACAAGAAATTCAGAGCTTGGCATTCCAATGACATTTATTTTCATCCAAAGCCACACTCATCCAAAGCTATTTCCATCATTTGTGTTGTAGCTCCCATGGTCATTAGAACTTTTCTCTATCCCTTCTGCTTCCTCTTCTCAGGTTTAAATATGGTCTGTTACCTCCACAGAACGTCTCTTGTCAAGTTCTTTAAAAATTGGTCCACCTTTATGGTCTCTACTTCCTTTCTCTCCATTCACTCTACAACTCAGCTAAAACATTGCTTCTGCCTACCCACTTCAGGGAAACTGGTTTTGGTCATTTTCTTGAAAATGCCATTGACTATATCTAAAACCCTTGTCTCAATTGATTTAGCACTGTCTTAAAATGCTAGTGTTCTTTGGGGGTTTCTTGTTGGCCTGCTTCTCTTCTGACTCTACTTTCCCTAGATAAACTCACTGACTCTAATAGCGTCAACTATTAGCTATTTGCTGATAATTTCTAAATATATACCTCCCTTCTTTTGAGCTACAGATCTACTTATCAGCCTATCTAATAAGCAGCTCTTCTTGAATGTCCCCAAAGTATGTATATGTCCAAAATGAAACTTCCCATATTCTGTCTAAATTTATTTTTAAAATATTCCCTTTAACGAGGTGGCTGGCTAACTGATTGGATTAATGAAATCCTGTTTCCTACAGGATATTTTATTGCCCTTGACAACTAAGAGTCCAGACTCCTCTCTATTCTCTGAACTCTTCCTATATATGTAGCATCAATTTTTTTTGGTGGGGGGGGCATAGGAAGGCTCTGGGAATCAAACCTGGGGCTCCAGCTTGGCAGGTGAGAATTCTTGCCACTGAGCCACCACTGCCCCAGGAGCATCAATTTTATTCAATGTATAGTGACTATAATTCATTCCAACATTTGATCATTTATGGTCTTACATTATTTTTAAAATGCTTTCTGTGCTGAAATCTTGACTTTCCAATAAAGCATCAATTTTCTTAAAGCTAAGAACAACATTCATTTTCCCCCTGTAGAACTAAGTATTTAGTAGATGCTTAATAAGTATTTTCTTATAAGAAATGAAATGATGTTGTAATGCCTCAAGGAAAACAAACAATGAATATGGATAAATCAAATAAATCTGTTCTTGGACAACTGAAGGTCTCACACTGAGATATTGTTTTATAGTATTTGAAGCATAATTGGCCTGAAATCATTTTATAATTTCTTACAGGAAGTACATGCCATATACGAAGAAAAAAAGTAGAGATTTAGTACATTCATTCATTCATGGCATTCTTTCTTTGTTCACTGAAATACAAAAATCTTCTCAGCTTCGTCAGTAAGTTATTGGGAGCTATAAACACCGAGACCCACAAAAGGCTTTCACTTACCTGTGTTCTCCCACTGGCAGTTGTTATGACAGCTCAGGTATCGTCACTCCTGGTCCCAGTTTCTTTCCAAAACACCATGAAATTTAAAGGCAAAAGACAGTCATTGGCCTCAACTGCAATCTGTATAGCAGCCTGTCTTGCAATATTTAGGACATAATAAAAGAAAGAGGGAGCCAATCAATCTCTCTTCTATTGAGGGTTTTTAAAAACTCTATGTACACTGGCTACTTCTCCCAAGTATATTCAGAGGAGAACTACTGTTCTTTACATTCATTTTCTTGCTAGTACTACCAAGTGATGTTTGAGAACTTGGGGATGAAAGGACGTAATCTTTGGTGAAACACTTTAGTAGTAAACATATAGCTTCAATTTATTTGAATTGAGAGGACTGTAGGGAAGACATTAAGAATATTTAATCCAACTATTTATTGGATTGGGCATAAATAACTATTCTATATTTTAAGGACTTTTATAATTTCCTTTGTTATACTCTCTTTGAGTTGTGGTAAAATCTTTATTAGTTTACATATTGTTCCAAAATATTCTCCTTTCCATTAAAAACCATTTGTCTTTTATTGGTTGCACTGATTTTTTGATGTTGCATTTATTTCTCAATAATCACTCAGACTTTCTAGCTGCACTGATTCACTCCTTCAAACACAATAGCAGCATTTTCAAGATTTTACAATAAAGAGCAGAACTTGGAGATAAGGTTTGAGAGAAAGGATTTGGCAGTGGCTCATGTCATTCAGTGTGGACAACTGATACTCCTAACCCTTGTAAATCACAGCACAAGATTTTTCTTGCCCTTGAATGATGCTGTGCATTTTAGGAATTTTCAAATCTATAATAATCACTTCTCAAGCTTTCTGTTTCAAGCCACATTCCTTTCAACTGTTACGTATATGAAATATATCATCATCTACATAATTAAGCACTTAAATAGTTTTGATAACTATATATTATGATAGATTATGACCATAACCTTCCTAATATAAACCTTTATTATTTTATTGGTAAGACAAGGTTTATTGATTTATTCAAGTGAATACATATCAGTAGTAGTAATAGCTTATCAGAATCTCTATTCTAAATTGCAAACTCTTGAAGATAAGGGTTGTTTTATATTTATGTCTGATATACACTGTTTATTTGGTACTAAGATCACTTATTGCAATCTTCCTTTATGGTGGTAATTAAAGATCAGTCTCTTCTAGATTATAAACAGGAATAAGATGATCCATTCCAGCTGGGAAGAAAGGACTGAGAAGGGAAAATGCAAAAGGAACAAGTCACAATTATGAGGAAACTGTGGGCCAGCGTAGTTGCCATAGCTATGCTACTATGAGCATGTACACGTGTGTGCATTATAACAATTTGGAAACATCTAATGAAATTCCAAAAATGTAGGCAATCTCTTATCCCACCTGAACCTATAATAACTTTTCACTTCCCTTCACCCCCTTTGTGACCTCTTATCCCTCCTCTCCAAGCTTGAATTCCACAGTCAATCATTATAATCACATCCTTTCAAACTCCCTCAATTCCATTGTCTCCTCATACTTCGCTTGACTAAACAAAAGCCTGTTTAAATCCATCTCCCTGCCTACTCCATGCCTCCACCCACACAGTTAAATGTGGTTCAGGTAAAACACACAGACAAATGAATTTCCTCTAACATTCTTGATCATTAACCTCAAGGGTTTCACACTACTGGACGCCTGCACTCTTCTTCATCACGGCATTCACTTTCTCACTTTTCTCAGGAACTATTTCACCTTTTCTCCTCTCTCCTTGAACTCCAAACACCTCTGCACCCATCCCTGCTCTCAGATGAAGACAGTGCTATCAGCTAGGACATCCATAATCTCCCACACATCTATCCTCATTAAAAATCTGTGACCATCTAGTCTGCTTCCAATTATTATGGATGAACTCTTCACGCTCCTCACGAAAGCCCACGCTCTGTGCACTAGATCCATTCCCTTCTAGAACCCTTTCTCAAAAATGTGCTTCAGTGAGCCTCCTTTTTCTCTCTTGATCATTCTCATCAACAGTGTACATGAGCTTAAAAATAATCCTCTCTTGATTCTACTTGTCCCTCCACCTACCACCACATTTCTCTGCTCCATTTTACAAACAAACAAACCTTAAAATAATAGCTCCTGCTTGCTGTCTTCAATTTGACTCACGCTGTACTCTCTTAAGCCACACCAATCAGGTTTTTGCCTCTGCCACTCCACTGGAGATCATCTTGTCAAGGTTACAGCTGAACTCCATGATGGTAAATCATCTTTGTTCTCTTTTTCTTTGATCTCTCAATAGCATTTGCCTTGAGATACTTTCTCACTTGGCTTCCAAGGTGCTACTTTTTCCTGGTTTTCATCCTATAACATAGGCT
>PVIY010041632.1:0-21522 GCA_004026745.1 Myrmecophaga tridactyla | reverse complement strand
GTCCCCCCGACAGTGTGCGACTCGGAGAGCAGAGGGCTGCAGCCCGGCAGCTACAGACCCGGACTCTGAGGTCCATTCCAGCTCTGTCCCCTGAGCCTCGGGCCCTGCTCAAGTTTCCTGACGCCGTGCCTCAGTTTCCCCAGCTGTAAGGGGCGGTAGGATGGGTGCCCTCCCGTGGGGGTGTTTGAGGATTCAGTGACCTGGGTGATCAAGGGCTTGGGAGAGGGCCAGGCACCCAGCCGGCTTGCTATGTAAGTCTGTTACTATTATGTTCTCGTCGATGTTGTTGTCACTGTGGGTTAAAGAACCCAACAAATGAATGGGTTAACCAGAACTCCACTGAGCAAATGAGGAAACTGAGGCACTGAGACATTGAGAAAACTGCTGCCAGATGTGTAGCTTTTGGGACTTGAAATCAGGGTTCAGAATCAGCTCGTCCACGTTCTACTCACGTCCCTAAAGGATGGCCCTTCTGAGGCTTTCCTCCCTCCCTCCTTCCCTTCCTGTCCTGTACAGGACACTCAAGGGGTCAGGTGGTCATTTTGGAAAGCAAAGCATTCCATGTGGCACCTCCCGTGATCACTGATGGGACCGTGCACACAGCAGGCGCTCAGCAAACACTATCCTTCAAACACCCCCGGGCCAGGACTCTCCTGGGCAAGTTCCCCTTCTCTGGGCTTCGGTTCACAGCTCAAAAACATGCCATACCAGGTGCCTGGGATCTGGGCCATGCTGACACCAGGTCCTGCCGCTGCCCTGTGATGGCAGAGCCACTGGTGGGGGGGTTGGGGGTAGGACCTGTAACCTCCTTGGCCCTCAGGGTTTCCATCTGCAGAACCTGCCTCGTGGGCATGGGCAAGGCTTAAAGGAGGAGAGGAGTGTGCCCTGGGACTCAGCAGGGGCTGGGGCATCTTGTCTTCATCCGTCCTGCAAAGCTGGGCCTGTCGTCTCCAGCACTGGTAGCCATCTGGCTGCACTGGCTGGACTTAAAGCTTTAAAAGTAGCCACAGGCATAACTCTGATTGCACAAAATAGGGACCTAAAAGATCTGAGCTCGGCAAGATGTGCTAGATGTCACCCCCTGCCACCCCTTTGCAAGCCCCTCCTAGCTCAGATCGTTTTTCCAGCTTGCAATTTGCTTTACTTCTCTCTTTCTTCCCAGGGCATGAGCACGTGGGTGAGGATGGATGCGTGGTCTGCAGGTGGGGTCTGTCTCCAGGCAGGTATTTAATTTGTGTGTGAACGGAAGGCGACTTCCAGCCGATCGGGGCTTTGGTCCTGGGATGTGGTTATCATTCTCGGGTCTGGATGGACAGGCTGTGTTCCAACTACCTGGAATATCATAACTGTCTGATTTATCTCACTTGTCCACCGTGAGACACGGACGTGTAGTGCATAGCATTTGTCCAACTTGGAGACTCCTCCCGACACCCGCATAGGAAGAGATGCCCTTCAGAAGCCCAAGCACTGTCCTATATTGCATCTCCCCAGCTAGAAGCAGACTTTGAGATAAGGATCCAGGGGCAAGGAATCTTTGGGGGAAGGGATCCTAAGAAACCTCAGGGGGGCAGGCAAAAAAGTAAGGCAGTGAAAGGCAGGCAGCCCACAAGGGCATTTCATAAAGCCCATTAACCCTGCAGGTGGCAGGAGCTTGATCCTGCAGAGAAATTCTAAGAAATGCATAGAGCACAAGCCCTTCAAGAAGTGAGGGAGCTGCAGTATTGATTCACCAACTCATCCAAGTCACTGGGTGATGGGCGGGCGCTCTGGGGCAGAGCTGGTGAATTCCCCAGCAATCCCACCCTGCCCTGTAGATATCTCAAAAAAGCAGAAAGACTCAAAGATTCAGATCCCTGCAGGTGAGCACACTGAACCCAGAAGGTCTGAGGGATGTAAGCAGTTCCTACAGAGATTCTACAGTCACTTCCCTCAGCCGGGATGCCCTTTGCTTTTGGAACCACCCCCTACCCCAGCCCGTGCCTGATTTCCCAGCTTGTGAATTTGCCGCTTCCTCATTTTCTCCTCCACCCCATAGGCCAATCCCTCTTACCACTGTGTCTAACTGCCTGCGTATTTGTCCGCTTGTCCTCATCTTGCATTTCAGCTACGAGCTCCATGAGAGAGAAAGAAAGCTGCATCTCATCCCATGCTGTATTCCCAGAATAAATGTTCAACATTAAACAAAAATAAATTAATGAGTCTGTAGGCATGGGGCAGACAGAGGCTCATGGCAGGGGGGGTAATTGTGGGAGAACAGAGCTCCAAGGAGCTTGGAGGTAGCCACCTCCACAGGTCCTCCGATGCGAGAACATTCTTCCCTGGGTTTGCCCCAGCCCTGACCACCGGCATCCCCACCCAGCCTAGTTTTGGGAACAGGAGAGGAGGCAATGGAATTGCATCCTTATTAAAATTGAGGCCTTTGCTTGCCGTGAATGGGAACAGATGAATCTGAGATCATCCTTGGCAAGAAATGCCAGAAAACAGAATGCTCCTTTTTGGGTCTTGACAGTTGAGACTCAGAACAGCTTCTGGCTTTATTTCCTTCCCGTTCACACCTGTAATAATCGTGGAAAGTTTGGGCTCCTCTGACCCTCGGGCACAGTCCTGGGTCACTGGCTGTGAGACAGCGATGGGTGGCCCATACCCGGGACCCTGCTGGCATGAGCAGTTTTGGGGTATAGCACCTGGGCTGAGATGCCTCGAAAGCAGCCAAGAGAAATGCACAGGGAGTCCATTTTTCAGAGGAGGGCAGCTTGTGAATTTGTAGCGCTTCTTACTACTTTCCATCCTGAAATGTTAAGAAGGCAGCGTGGACTGCCCCTTACCAGCTTTCAGTTGAAACGCTTTCTTGCCTCCCTGTGTTGGCACAGCTTTCAGGGCAAAGGAAAGAAAGAAGGCGGCCTGGCAGAGAGGTAAAGTGAGGAGTTCGAGGTCTCCCAGTGATCCCGCCACACTCTCCAGGAACGCTCCCTTCCTGCCACTATCAGAAGCGGGTGACGTGGCGACATGACTTGAAGCCAACGCAACCGAATTATCCCCTTTATGAAATGAATGCCCTACAGTTCTCATTGGCTAATCAAGGCTCCCAGTATCTGCGAAAGGCAATCTGGTTCTAAAGATGCATTTCGTTCTGAGCAATATTTTACTAAGGAATGTTGTGATTTAGCCGACAAGCGCTTGGTGGAACGTAATGCCAGACGCTGTTCTGAGCAGGTTGCAAATTCTCATTTAATTCATGCAACCACCCCATGGGGCAGGTCCTGCTTTCACCCCCATTTTATAGATCGCAAAAGTGAGACAGAGAGAAATAAGGTGACTAGCTCAAGGCCGTTCAGTTAGGGGGTGTAAGAACTGCCGTGCTGTTTTGGGGGCCGAAATCCATGTACTTAAATACTGCAGTTTTCTGCTTTTATGATATTCCAGCCAGCCTGGAAGGGAGCGTGATGGCACTTTTCACAGATGAAGCTTCCAGCAAGAATAGTCTGCTCCCGGGCCTCTGACCCTTCTCACCTGTCCTGCTAACCGCCGGGGTTTTAACTGGGGAGAAGAGGTCTCCAGATTCAGGCCACTCTGCTTCTCCAGCTCCTAGCACCGAGCTTGGAGCCCTGTAGCTGCATCACAAACTGTTTGCTAGGTGAGTGTTGGGGGGTAAGAGATGCACTCATGCATGACCCTGTGGTGACGCTGGTAGCTCACAAAGATCTACAGAGGCAAAGAAAACTGCGAGCCCGGAGCCGTTATTAGAAGGCGTTAAGTCAAACCCTTTTCTGACGTCGATTAACTTCACCTTTGACTCTGTTAGCTGGGAAATCCCATATGGAGACCGGAAACTCCCTGAGTGCAAGAGTCACACCTGGCTTATGATTGGATGCCCAGTGTCAGGTGCAGCGCTAGGCCAGGAGGCGGGCACCCTGCCTGCTGCGCACATGACTGAGTGAGCCAGCGAGGGAGTGAATGAATGGAAGCAGCGCTGAGAGAACGAATGCGCATTGCTCACCCTGGAAAGAGCTAGCTCAGAAGCTCCCAAACTTGGGCGAGCCTCAGAATCTCCTAGAGCGCTCGTTAGAACATGTATCCCTGGGTCCCACCCCGGAGTATCCGATTCAGCAGGTCTGGGATGGAGCCCGAGAATTTGCATCTCCAATGGGGTGTCAGGTGATGCTGAAACTGTGGGCTTTGAGAACCATGGGTCTAGCAGTCTGGCTTCCTCATTGTCAACCTTGGCCTTGCCCTGGAATCACTTGGGGAATTTTTTACAAAAGCACTGATTCCCAGGCTCCATCCTCTGAGGTCCTGATGCAGGTGATCTGGGATGTGGCCAGACATTGGGGTTTTAAAAGGCTCCCCATGGGCTTCAAATGTGCAGCAAAGTAGGGGAGCTTCTGGCCGAGCCGTCATCCTTTGGCTTCCCAATCCAACTTTCTTTGTGACTTAAGGTGATTGTGAGGCTCAGTGCAATGCGTGTCCCCTGCTTTTGTGTCCTCTCAGGCCCCCTGTGCTGTGACCATTCCAGGCAGTGTCTTCTCAGGCTGGCTGCTGCTTCCCCGAGATTTGATGTTTGTTTCCTGACGCCGTGAGTGCCCATCCCAGCCCTCGCCTACCCCATGCGCTGCGGTGTCTATTAAGAGCAGATGCTAAAGCATTTCCAACAGGCCTTGAAGCTAATGCACTGCAGAATGGATTCGGAAGGGCCTATTGCTTTGCGCGCTGAGAAAGAGAGTGAATTAATGCTTGCTGGAAACCTCCAGAGAACTCGAGTCAGGGCTGGGGGGAACTTGGTGGCTAAATCAACAGTTATAAACTTGCCCCGTCATTTTTTATTATTTGGTACATTAGAAAGATATTTTCCTTTTCAAATGCAGTTGGAAATCCGTTTGGTCAAAAGTCGGTTAGAAACCCCATCACCATTGCCCCTGAAAACTTGCAGCCTCTATCAGCAAGGGGGAAGAAAAATGGCCCAGGCTCCTAGCAGGCATCCAGGAGATGGAGCCAGGAAGGCTGGTTATGGGGGCTGCTTTAGGCAGAGGTGGCATGATATTTCAAAAATATCAAAAAAGTTTGCCTGTGGGTGCAAACTTTTACAAAGACCTGAATATATGGCGAGGTTTAAACTGGGGAATTAAAAGGCAAAGTCATGTGTCTGTTTTTTTTTGAGGAAGGAACAAACTCAGGCTCCAATTCTGTTCCCAACTCCAGCCTACATGGCCCTTTCCTTGGGCAGGGCATGAGCCAGAGCACACACCTCCAGGAGCAGAGAGAAACTGGAACCCCCCTCTTTTTTAAGACCTTAAGACAGGCATGTGGAAGGGGACAGCTTGCCCATGGATACCCTGCCAGCAGTGGCATGGCTCTGCCAGTGAGGCAGGCCATGGTGAGAGGGAAAACCCTGACTAGAGCACAAGAGCAGACAGGGTCGAGCCAGGTATGTGCTAGCTCCAGGCTGTGTGACCTCAGGTAAGTCTCTGGGCCTCTCTGAGCCCCAGTTCCCTCATTTGCAGAAATCTTTGTTTAATTACTTAATTCATGGACCAGTTCCCAGCTCCCTGGGATCTTTAAGACTCCAAGCAAGGCAGTAGAGGTGGTTGATAAAACTCTGTTGGGCATTAGTGCTCCTTTTTTAATTCTCATAACAATGCTACGATTTACAATTTATGTTCATCTCCTTTGCATGGAAACAGAGGCCCAGAGAGGGCAAGGAACTTGCCTGAGATGACACAGCAGGGGTCAATGATAGAGCCACCAGTGGAATCCAGCACTCTGTCCACGCTCCACCTTGGGGAGAGAGCTTGGAGCTCAGCTTCAGAAGCCTCGGGACTGGCCTAGGTGAAGGGCTGGGCTCAGCTATCCCTGCCTCTGGTACTGATTGGGCCTTGGGACAGATGTTGATAATGGGTGGTGCTGAGACCAAATCAACAGGCGGCGACAGGGGATTGAGCTGGCCGAACGAAGTGACCAGCAGGCTTGGGCAACCTTGAGCATGCCGCTTCAACTCCCCGGGCCTGTTTCTTGATCTAGAACCTGAGAATAGCACCATCGTCCTGGCAGATGTCAGTCTTAAGTCTGCCTCAAGCCTGGTATTTGGGGGCAAAGGAATCTGGGGCAGGTTTTGTGTGGAGGGAGAAGTCAGGACACCTGGTGACACTGCCAGGCTTCCCAGCATGTCTCCTGCGCCAGGAGAGCAACTAGACCAGTGAGAGCAAAAATAATTGTAACAGCAGTAGCGACAGCCGCTTCTGTTTGTTGTATATAGCCCGGCACGCAGTGTGCACTCGACACGCTTTATCTCACTTACCCTCCTCTAATTTTAGGAGGTGCCAAATATTGTGCTCATTTTACAGATGGAGCATGAAGGCTGGGGCACATGAATGGACTTATTTGCCTAGGTTTGCTCCATGCTTTGTTGTCACCTCGGGACGTTGCTCCTGCCGCTTCCTTCCCTGGCTAATGGCTACTGAATAATCAAGACCTGACTGATGCCCCACAGACAAAGGAAGACCCCCCCATCCTGAGACCCCAGTCCAGGTTGAGGCCTCTTCTGGGTTCCTTGTGCAGCCTCGTTGTGATGGAAGGTGGCAGCCCCTCCCACCAAGGTTCTCTTGATGCCTGCTGTCCTTATCAGCCTGGAGATCTAGAGGGCAAGTTGGGTTTAACTGGATGGGCTTGGGGCTCGTCTGGTGCCTGGGAAATGGAAAGGGTCTCTGTAAGTTCTCCCACACAGGCTCAGCACATCATATGCTAGGCCAGGACTTGGGGACACAGCCTAAGAAGAGTGATCGTAGTCCCGGCTGTCATGGAACTTAACTGACTGTTAGAAGCTGGCCTGTGGTGTGGCAGAGACCCACTCAGACCCCAGGCTCTTTGCTGTGCCCACATTTTAGCCAAAATCAAATCACACAAAAAAAAGCACCTCCATCCTCTCAGGCTCTCAGGCTGAAATCTTGGCGTCATCCTTGACTCCTCTCTTTCTGTTGTGCCACCCTCCCTCCCCCCACTCAATCTGTCTGCAAATCCCATCTGCTGTAATCTCCAACTACAGCCCAAACCCGATCCTTCTCACCTTGCAGCCTGGCTTCCCCGTCCAGACCCCCATTGCCAGGCGTCTGGGTCTCCCTGGCTCCTCTCTAGCCTTCAACTTCCACCCTTCTTCACCAGGGGTAGCTAGAAAGATGGTTTTAAAGATGAGTTGGATCATGCCCTCCCCTGTCTGATGCTTTCCATGGCTCCCCACTTCTTCGAATAAAAGCCAAAGCCTTTCTTCCAGCTTGGGCTCCCGGCTCCCCCATCCCTGCCTCTTCTCCTCCCACAGTCTTTCCGGGCTCCCCACCTGGCCTCTTTGCTGCTCAGAAACAGCCGTGCCTAAGCCTCAGGCCTCTGCTCTTGATGTCCGCTTTGCGTCCTCTGCTCTTAGTCGTTGTCTGCCCGGTGCATGGAGGCCATCCCAGCAGCCCAGCCACTTCACCACGCCACTGCCACAGCTAAACAGCACAACCGGAGCCCGTGTCCTGCTCCTGTGGGGTCCAGCCCAGTCCACCCTCCCCTTCCTGCTTTCTCTTCCCCACTTGACATTACACATTCACATTCCAAATGTTGTCTCCTCTGCTAGACTGCAAGCAACTTGAAAGGCGAGCTGGCGTTGGATTTGCTCCCTGCAGGAGCCCCATGGCGTGCCTGGCGCACAGTGGGCCCACAATAAAAGTATAACGGGTGCATGACTAAATGAGCCATGCGTTGGATCAGGTTTGGGGGTGGGGGATAATGGTCTGAGAGCAACTCAGCCAGTCCTGGATTTTATCTGCTGTGCTAACGCCCAAATAATCACACCTAAAACACCTGCTCTGCGCCCGGGCACTGTTCTAAGCATTGACATACATTAACTCATTCGATCTTCAAAAAAACTACGTGCGGTGGGTAAACACTGAGCCCATTTTACAGATGAAAACACTGAGGGCCACGTGGTCACAAAGTATCTCCCAGCCCTGCTCAGCTCCTCAGGCTCTGGCTTGCTTTCAAAGGCAGGGTCAAGGCCAACAGCGTCCCGCAGCCCACGGGAGCCAAGCATTGTCCTGGAAGAGGGAAGAGGAATAGAGGCCGTGGGGGGGGGGGCGGTGGGGAGGCCCGGCCACCCTGTTACATCGCCCTCCCCAGCGGGTGGCATCTCTCTCCTGTCGCCACTGCCTCGGCCAGGAGTTGGCAGCCCGCAAGTAAACAGTGTCTGAAACCTATTCTCATTAGGCTAATTTACGAATAAATTACCATATTCAATGGCCTTATTTTTACTGCTCGTTAACAGGCCCATGATAGGATGATAATTACGGGATTTTAAGTGGCTAATGGCAGCTGGGGCGTCAAAAGCAGTTTTTACGAATCTGTTTATGGCAGCGAAGGTGACAGGAGGGGAGGGACATTGAAATGTTGAAATCACACTTTGGGAAAAAAAGCTTTAATTGTTGAGTATTTATTAGAGAGGAGGGAAGGCTGTAATTTAAAAAATGAAACTCTGAAAAACAAAGGAAATTAATTAGTCTCCCCCCCACCCCCACCGGGCGCTGTGACCTTCAGGGAATGGGGCAAGGGACGCCAAGTTCAGGGGCGAATCTGAGCTGTTTCCCCCTGTCTGCCTTGCTGCAGTGAAGGCAGTGGGGCAGGGAACTTCCGGGAAATCTGCCTTTCTCTGCACTGGTTGCAGAGGCCTTACTGGGGACACAAGGAGAGAGCCCCGAGAAGGAGGTAAGGGCCCAGCATCCTTCAAATAATGACGTGGTGGCAGTGCTAGGCTGTGTCTGTACTTATCCTTGAATCCTCCCCCTCCTCCTAACTCGTCTGTTACAGCTCCCCTGCTAAATATTTTACGTGCATCATTTCATCCAAGCTTTGCAATAATAAGAGCTAAAAAATTATCGCTTACTGTAGGTTTTCCAGAAATTAACTCATTTAAAGATCACAAGAGATAACCCCATGGGACTGGTGCTACTGCTCTCATCCCCATTTCACAGAGAAGAAAACGGAAGCACAGAGAGGTTAAGTAACTTGCACGAAGTCACACAGCCAAGGCTCAGACCCCAATTTGTCTGTTATGTATGCACAGGTCCTCCCTCTCATTGGATCCACAAAGGAGGAAACAGAAGCTCAGAGAGGGCAAGCCATCTGCCTGCGGTCACAGAGCCCAGGTTCAAACGTGGATCTCACTGAGTCCAGATCTGTAGCCGACTTGCCCGGGAATGAGACTCCTGAGAGTGGAAGCAAGGAGGAGAAAGCAGCCCCCGCAAAGGATTTGGGAGGAGTGGTTGGTGGCTGGGCTGGGGTGAATTTAAGGGCTGTCTCCCCGGGCTCTGTTGGGCACCTCCATGGGTCCCTCGCCCTCTCCTGTCTGCCCTTCCCCTGGCCATCACCAAGCTCCCCGTCCCCTTGCCACTGGGCGATTCATCTTGCTCCTCGAATTTAGTATGCAGCCCTCGGAAAACAAACACGCAGCAGCCTGACAGTGGGAATAAATATCCTGGCGATGTTGATTAGCATTTGATCCCAGCTGGGCCTCTGGAAGCTGAAGTACTGGAATGTCTTGGCAGTTTTTTAATGCTGAATAATTTGATTAGATCAGCGACTGAGCCTGCTGCTCCTGGTGAGATAAACCCTCCCCACATTACGGGGGGGGGGCACAGCTGAGCTCCCCCCACCCTCAGGCTTCTCCACTAGCCCTCCCGGCTTCTCCTCTCCCCAGCTCAGCCCCTTTCTCTTTTCATTGCTCTTCTCAGCATCCTGGTCTCTCTTTCATCTTTCTCTTTCTCTCTCCACTTCCTTCATCTTTTATCCTCTTTCGTTTTCCTCTTTCCTTTCGTTATGCCTGCCTCACATTCTTTTCCTCCATCTCTTCTTTTTTTCCCCTTCCATGTCTCATCTTCCTTCTTTTCTTTCCTCTTTCCTCCTTGCCCTTCTCTTTCCTGATTCTCAATCCTTTTTCTCATCCCCCTTTTTCATTCTTTCTCCCGCTGTTTCTTCCTCTCTCTCCCCTCTTTATCTCTTTCTCTTTCCCTCTCATTCTGTTTCTCTCCCTCCTCTCCGCCCCCTTCTTTCCACCTCTCTCCCCCTCTCCCCATCTTTCCTGCTCTCTTCCCTTCCTCGCTCCCCTGCCCTTATGCCCACCTCCTCTTTTTATGAAGCCTTAAATACATCATTTAATCAACTCCACAATTTCAATTTCACACAGTTGTCAGCTCGAATGCCTGACGAGGTGGCAAGGACCCCACAGATTGCCAGCAGGGCGATGGGGCCAGGGGGCCTCCCCCCCACCCCCAGCTCCGCCCGGGCCCACCTGCCCCCACCCTCCTTCTCCAGCCAGCCTGTGAAGGAGTACAGAAGGGTTCTGTCTCCTTGTGGCAGCTGTCAATCAGTCATGTAGATGTGTCCCTTGTCATCAGTGTGAAATTACCAGAGTGGTCTCATTATCTGCTTACTCCAAATTTGGAGGCAATATTTCTGTTGGAAGGATAATAATCTCCATATAAAACAAAAATAACATCTCTCCAGGTAGCAGAGAAGCAGAGGATGGGGCAGATGGCAGGTTGGGACAAGCAGGGATGAAATGAATTATCCGGATTTTTCAATCGCGACATATATATATATATATGCAAAGTCCTTAGCTGATCTGACCCTAACAAGAGCCCACCTTCCCTGAAAACGATTTAATTTTTCTGTTTCCCCAGCTAGGGAGGGAAAAAGGCCCACGTGACTTTAAAATATGCATCCCTTCTTAGATTACCGCCCCCTTAATCTTATATGGACAAGACCGGGAGTCTCTGCTGCTCTAACAAAAAAGTAATCGGATCAAATGGACAGGAAGGAGTGCCGGAGGCCGAGGTTCGTATGGAGATTCAATTACCGGCACTTGGCCTGGCTCGGCGCTGGGGGGGTGGGGTGTGAACACCATTAGCAATGGGAGATGTCTCTGTTCTCACCAACCAGTGGCATCGCAAAACCACGTGCCCCCCCCACCCTCACCCCCATCCTCGCTCGACAGTCGGTCAGGGCCTTTGCTTTTCTCAAATGGATCCAGAAATGGCCAGGGGAGGTATTGCCAATAAAGGATGGGTGGCTTTGTCGGGAAAAGCCACACTCAGGGTTCCAAGTGCCTTTGGGATGCTGTGGGTGGATTTGAGCCGAGCTCTGTGTGTGTATATGTGTGTGTGCATGTGTGTGTAAGGGAAGGGAGAAGGCATCAATAGCCATCTTGGTTCTCTCACTGACGTGCTGTGTGACCTTCGACAAAGCTGCTAGCATCTCTGAGCCTCGGTCTCCCCCTCTACAGAACAGGGACTCTAAGAATTCTGTTCTGCCCTCCTCACAGACACTATAGTGGGGCTAAAATGAGATGAAACTGGGGACCCCTTTATGACACCCCTCATCCTGCAGTCAGATTAGTATAACTGCTATGCTCCTTGCTGTTACCCAACCACACAGAGGTCCATGCATACGGGCTGGGTGAGCTCTTCTCCCTGTGCCTCAGTTTCCCCAGCAGCATATCCAACAAAATGGGGGATATTGGTGCCTCCTTGCAGGGTGCCAAAGAGGCCTCAGTGCAATATGCCTGGTGCTTCTGGCTCCCCGCTCCTTCCCTCACCTCCCTTTCCAGTGTTTTCCCTGTGATAGTCTTTGCTAATTTAGCCTTCCAACCAGCTTTCCTGCTAAAAGTAAAGTCTGCCTCGCACCTGCAAACTGGACTGTGGTCTTTTTGAAACATGTTTCCTTGAGACCGAGACCATACCGACACCTCATGGGGCCTCAGCAAACAAATGAACGAACGAAAGAACGAATGTTCTGGCTCTGTGTGAGCGCCCAGCATTTGCCGTGCGAACGAATGGATGAAAACCCTGCCATGTGCAAGCCGCTGCTTCCTCTTGTTTTCCACAGGGCCCGCCTCGCCTTCCCCATCTGAAGTTCCGGAACACAGGGACCAACAAGAAACCGAGAACAGAGGGGTTTGATCTGTGCGGTGCAAACACTGCTTGCAAAGAGACGAATGAAAAAAAAAAAAGCCAATTCCTTCTCGGGGCCGGGGGGGGGGTGGTAAGGGGGGGGAGCGGGTAAGGAAAGGCATCAAGACACGTTAAACGGTTAGCAAGAAGGGGAGCTGCTTGTTTTCCTTCTTCCTTTTGCAGGCTGGGGGGGGCGGGGGCGGGTGCAGGAGGCGGTTCGTTATCCTTCGGCGCTCTGAAGGCAGGTGAACGGGGAAAGGCGAACTGCAGCCCGGCAGCCCGGCTCGGCGGCTTTGAAAAAATGGAGAGCTCTCAAGGCAAGGGAAGGGGTTGATGCAATTTCAAAAAGACAGACTCCCACACCTCTCACATCCATATGTTTCCATTCAGGCTGAGTTTCCCTCCGAGGCGGGTGCGACCGCGCGCGGGCTTTGCAGCCGAGCTGGGCTGTTGTGCGGCGGCTCCCAGGGCCCCCGGCCCGCCCCGGGGTGCAGACGGGCTGAGCTGGGGCCCGGGGCGGGGGGGGCGGGGGGGGGCCTGGCGGCCCCCCAAGCGGGGCCCTGCGCTATTTGGCGTGCCCAGCGCGGGGCGCCTAAATCGGCTTGTCGCTATCTGGGGAAGAAGGTAAGACGCTGAAAACAGAAAAACAACGGAAGTAACGTGGCGTAGGTGCCCTGCAGCTCTTGCCTCCTTTCCCAAGTTGCGTCCTCGTGTTGTAAAGGGGTGTCTACACGGAGCAGCGAGAAAGTTCTGTGGCCAGATGAGTTTGGGGGAAATACTAGGCTCAACTAATTTTTTTTTCCCTCCGTCCCTCTCTTCTTCATTCACTCCTTCCTTTCCTCCTGTCCTCTCTCCTTCCCTCCCTTCCTTTCTTCTTTCCTTCCTACTGCTCACGCATCCATGTTCCCCTCCTCCCTCCTTCCCCTCTTCCTCGTTTCCTCCCTGGCCACCACTTTCTCATTCAACAAATAATAATAATTGTGCACCCAGAGGTCCCGCAGTCAGTAAGACACACCACATCCCTCTGCTTACATTCTTGAGGACAAAGCAGGCAAGATCTGTTCACATAGTGACAAGTGCCTCCAAGGAAAAAGCCCAGGGTGGTGGCGTAGAGACTGGGTGGGGAGGCCTGCTTTAAGAAAGGTTAGGGAAGGTCTCTCTACAGTGGTGGCATTTCAGCTGCCTCCTGTGTGTGTTTGTGTGTGTGTGTGTGGGGGGAGCCAACTCACTGACAAGTCCTGCCCTTGTCAGTGAGTTGGAGCAGATTCAAGGAGGCTCTTGGCTGCAGGACTTGTCAGAGCTTTTCATGCCCACATGTGCTCTGTGCTTTGAACAGCAGGGTCTTTGGAAGGCCTGTATCTGGAGGGACATATCTTCTATCACATTGGGATATACCAGATTGGGGTTCAGCAGCCCAGATGTACCCACAAGAATGTTGCTTGTCGATTGCCTGGCCCTCTGGATCCTTAGCAGTGCGACTGAGGCCCTTGCTTCACCCCCACTCTGTTCCTGCAGTCCATCCACAGCCACCCAAGCTCCATTTGCTTCCTCTGGGACCACCTCCTTGCGCAGTGCTAACACACGGTATCTCACGCAGTTTTCATGATGCAGCGAGGTCAGGACGCTTAAAGCCCATTTTACTGATGAGAGGACTGAGGCTCCTCTGTCTTGTCACAAGCCTGACAAGGAAATCCCAACTCTCTCGGCCAGCTTACACACTCCAGGCCCTCCCTGGCCTCATCCCGGGTACCTCCCCCTTGCTCTGTGTGCTTCGTCCCTGCTATTTTCCTTTCCATTCTGGGAACAGGAAAAACTCATCCTTGCCTCTACATCTGGGCATGTGCGTCTCCCTCTGCCTGAAACGCTGTCGCCAAAACCATTGGCTCTCACCTCCCCCCCACCCCGGGTGGTACTTTAGAACCTTCTAGGGAGCTTTTGAGAAACGCTGATCCCTGGGCCCTGTCCCGGACCAATTGCATCCGATTTTCTGGGGTAAATCTCAAGCATCAGCATTTTCAAGCTCCCCGGCTGATTCCGGTGGGCAGTCAGAATGGAGAATCTCGGCCCTCCACCACCTCCTGGTGCTTTCTCATTTGTCCCAGCTTCATCTCCAATGCCATGGCCTCGGGGAGTCCCCTGTCTAAAGCTGAGCCCCCAATCTAACGCTGTTCTCAACCCCAGACGTTCTCTGTCACCTCGCTAGGTTTATATTCTTCCCAGCACTTACCGCTGTTTGAAATTACGCCACGTGGTCATTTGTGCAGTAGCCATCTGCATATTGTCACACACCCCCACCCTTCCCGCTGGGATGGGGGCTGCAAGGAACCGAGGACTCTTCTGTCATGTTCATTTCTGCACCAGCGGCACCTGATCAATGTTCGTCCAGCTCGGGGCACGGGGGGGGCCCTTAAGTCTCTGCTGCCTGAAAGAGGTGCTGAGAGGTTAAGCTGCTTTGCTAAGTTCTCCCAGCTGGAATGAGGATCCCCCCCAGGGAAACTGCGCGCCCAGATCTCTTTGCCCCTGTACAACACACGTAGTCCATTGTCCCTGTTCCGCAGATGGGAAAACCAGGGTCTGGAGTAGGCTTAGAGCCTCCGCCTCCCCACCGCAAGGTCTCAGGAGGAGTTTGTGACTCGGCTGGGTCTGGGACCCAGGCCTGGTGCGTGCCAGCTCTGCCTCCACCCAGCGCAGCCCTCCGCAGAAGTCCCGGTGAGCTATGTGCTGACTGATTGCCCGAGTAGACCCGGCCTCTGTGTCTGGGGAGAGAAGTTCTGGCCTCACGCCTTCCGCTGCCAGGAGACCTCCGGGCAGGGATTATGTAAGAACGCGGCATTGCCGGAGCTTGCCTCTATTTGGCCAAGCTCTCCAGGTTTGCCTCCCCAGGCCCGTAAATAAGATCTGAACGGAAGGGGAAAAAAATCCCCCAGCAACAATTCATCTCTTTTCTTTTCTGCCCAACATCCCTCTCCTCCATACGATTCTGGGGGTTGCTGGGCTTGGTTTTTCTCTGATGGCAAAGAGACTCAGGTGGGCCAACTGGGAGGAGCAGGCTCGAGGCTGCCAGGCAGGAGGCCTTGCTCAGGTTCTGAGACCCTAAGCTGACTATTTCTTCTCTTGTAAAGTGGGGTTCGTGCCTCTTGGCCCCAGGTCCTTAAGCTATGTCTTAGTGATGTTACTTGGAGGGCGGAGGAAACAGAATAAGCATGAATATACACAAAGATGTGTGACAGGGATGTGCAACAGCATTATTGATTTTAGAAGAAAGCAACTGGAAACAACCTAGTTATCCAACACTAAGGGATTGTTTAATAAAGATATGCAATGGAGAAGCCTATAGTCATGTAAAAATTATTGTAGGAAAAAATATTGAATAACAGGTAGATATTCTCCTTGATGTGTTGTGTTTTTTATGGAGCTGGTTGTAACTCATGAAACCTCAGACTATGGGTTTTGTTTTGTTTTTGCAACCAAACAACACACATTCATTGAGAGAAAGAAGTGGGAGGATATAGGCTGAACTATTAATTTTAGATATGTTGGGGGTGGGAATTATGAGTCCTGTTTATATCTCGCTTTTGCTTGCCTTATTTTTTTTTAGAGTGTACATTACTTCTGTAATAATAATAATAATTTTAAAAACTTGCAAAAAGAAAAATCCAAGCCCTCCTCCTCTCACAATATTGTTTTGAGAGTCAACTGAGATAGACTGTATGAAAATATTTGCAAAAGATCTGAGTGTGACATGAGTACGAAACATAACCACACTTGCCTAGAAATAGTATTGCTTATGGAATTTGATGAATGTTAAATATACACATATATTTAATGTTTTAATGTGGGAAAATTGCTCATTATTTGGGCAGTTTCCAACTGGTGACCTCCTATTCATCCTACAAGGGCCAGCTCACCTTGCCCTTCTTCAGGGAAGTCTCCCCAGCCAATATGCCTAGAGTGAAGGCGGTGGACTCCTTTCTTTGTTTTCCCAAAGCATTAATCTATTCCTAAGTTGGAAAACTCATCTGTTTATTGTTCTGCCTACCCCATCAGACTCGGGGCCCTTGGAGGGTGTCAGCCATGACATTTATCTCTGAATCCCCAGATCCTTCAGACCACCCAGAGCATAGTAGGTCCTAAGTAATTGCTTGGCGAAAAAATAGATGAATGAATGACATTCATGCCAGCTCCCTTTACTCAAGAGAGGGCTTCTGAAAGTGTCTGCGTAATTCCGAGCTATAAATTGAATCGTATTTTTAAATGCACTAGGGGGACTTGCTATTTAAAGGAACCCCGATGTAAATCCTTTTTATAAAATAAGACATCTTGAGTAATGCGAATAATTGCTCCCTGACATATCTGTTTATAAGATGAGATTTTCAAGGATCAGGAAGGCTGGTGCATTTTTAAAACTCAATTTACAAATATTTGCAGAGGTCACGCTCTGTGTGCTTGGCTCTGCGCTGAATGCGGGCGTCCCTGCCGAGTGGCCCCACTTCCTGTGTCCTCACCTGCCAGACCGCGCTCAGCAGCGGCGTTGTCTGAAGGGCTGGGGAGCCAGCATCAGTCTCCTCGGTTTGAATCCGGACTTCCCCACTTTCCAGTTACGTGATCCTGGGCCATTTCACTGTGGTCTGAAAACTGAGGGTCATAAAGTCCCTGCTTTATAACGTTTGTTGTGAAGATAAAATGAGACGGTACATAAAAGCAGCGTGGAAAATTGCCTGGCTCGATACGTATCTGCTACTATCGTTAGGAGGCAAGGTGGGAAACAGGCTGGGGGTTGTGCGTCATGGAAATGTTTGGCCATTAGAGTCTCGCAGATCTTCTTCGTGACAGTGCTTAAGCCTCAGTTTCCCCATCTGCAAAATGGGGGCGATAATGTCTATGAAATGAAGAGACATGGAATTATAAGGAAAAAAAAAAGGCATGCTGTGTGTTTCAGAGATAATTTAATTAATAACAATCTTCCTTTTTTATCATTGTAAAATGGACGTAATAATATTTACCAATTTAACCATTTTAAAGTATGCAATTCAGTGGTGATGAGTATGTTTACAATATTACGCAACTATGGCCACTATCTAGTTCCAGAACTTTCTCACGCCCCTTCCCCCAAAGAAACGTAGTACCCACTGAGCACTCTCTCCCCAGTCTTCTTCCGCCAGCCCCTGGCAACCTCAGTCTGCTTTCTGTCTCAGTAATTCCTCTCCTGGTTATATCGCACCCGCCCAAAATGAAAACAGGCATCAAACAAAAACTCATGCGTGAATGCTTATAGCAGCATTATTCACAATAACCAAAAGGCAGAAACCACCCAAACGCCCATCACATCGAATGGATAAACAAAGTGTGATCTGTCCATACAGTGCAATATTACACCATCTTTTTTTATTTTTGAGAAGGATAAAAGATTATTAATTTATACCTGTTCCCATCTCCCGCTCAACCCCCTGCCCCCAGCTCACAGAATAGGGTACTGCTTGCATGTGTCTGGGGAGCGGGGGTTGCTGTTTCTCTTCTGCCCCATGGGTATCTTCTGGAAGAGCTGCTCCAGGTGTGCCAAGCTCTGAGACATCTGTCTGGGTTCCTGGATCCAGAGGGTGATAGAGGTTCCTGCCATTTGCATGCACTGGGCACGCAGGAGAAGGGGTCTGTTTATTAGCACCAGCTCTTGTGGGACACAGTCAAGCCTGACATCAGATATGGGATAATGATGTTAGGTCTAGATAATAATCTTCTGCCCCCATCTCGCAGATAGGAAAACCAAGGCTTGATGTCCAGTATTTGTGCAGAGGAAACAGAGCCACACAGATCTGCGATGCGGTTTGGAAATTACCTCCAACCGTGGGTGTCTCTCTTTAGAACACCCCTGCTCTCTTTGTGGAAGGTTTCATTACAGGGCGTGATGGAGCCTTTATTTTCCAGTTACTGGGTTCCTAAGATCAGAGCATGGGATGGGGATTTGTGGATGGGATGATGAGTCTTGATTTAGGCAGCTTGCCATAGAGCCCTGCTGTGGACGGGAGAAGGGAGAATGTGGCATATTCGGTCTCCGGGTCCCGACTGCTGGGAGAACCCCAAAAGACAGGAGCTCACCTGGTCTGGCATTCCCCTCCCAGCGGCCCCCACCCCGTCCCACTTTAAGATGAGGAAAGAGACTGGCCAATGCCATCTATCCAGGGAGATCAGAGGCCCAGGGCTCCAAACAGCTTAACAAGCACAGTTGCCAGTTCTGGGAGCTTCAACCCATGTCATCATCCACGGGGCAGCCCTCTAAGGTAGCAACAATTAGTACCCCCATTTCACAGCTGCATTCATGGAGGCATTGGGAATTAAGTCCTTGGCTCGAGGTCACACGTGGCTAATGAACTGCAGAATTGGGGTTCGAACCCCAAAGGCCAGCTCCGCAGACCCCCTGACCACCCTGCTATGCCACGCAGCCTCTCGGGACCAGAGACTCATCGCTTTTTGACTCCACTTCCATTTTCTCCTGACTTCATCAGGGAGAGAGTCCCAGCTTGCTGTTAGTCTGTCTTTAACACCTCTCCAATGCTTACTAATATTTTTTAACGAAGAGAGAGCAGGCCTCAGGCTCAATGCCTCCCCTGCAACTGTGTTGAAAAGAAAGTGCTGTTAAGGTGGAACGTCCGTGACTAAATCTGGAATATTCTGCTCTCTATAGAAACAGATTTAGAAGGATTCTGAGACTGGGTCAAGGCCTCAGAACAAGCAGATCACTCAACGAGAACTCAGGAAAAGAAATTGGTCTTTTGACCATCTGCCATCTTAAGACTTTTCACCCCCATTCAGGTTCCATAACGAACCAGCAAAGACCTTTAAAATGACGAGTGAGGGGCTTACCACCTAGGACGCCACTGAGAATTGTAGACGCTATACAAATGCCACATATTGTGATTTTATTTATCTTTCTGCGGAGGGGATTATTCCTTTAGTTATACTTCTTTTTCCCCGCAGACGCGTTGTCCCGAAAGGGTTACAATCCAGGCAGAGCTTTTTCGTAAGCACAAAGAACTAATATTAGCAGATTGGGGTTTCTGTAAATATTCATTGTAATCTGTGACTTGGTGAGCACTGGATTCCACCCTCCCGAAAGCTGCACATTTATAACTTGTGAATTCATAAATATTTACGAATTCACACAATCATCACTGACAAATTATTTCATCTGACAGCTCCACACAGGCTCTGCCTGGTTTTGTGAAATTCTGATCAAATCTCGCGTAAACTTCCCGGGTGACAGGCAGAGATTGAACGTAGCTGAAATCACAACCAGATCCTACAGATTCTAATGGGTCGGTAACTGATTCCTAGAACAGAGGCAACCTGCATTAGAGAGATTCTGTTGTGCGATGGGCTGCCAGATGTTTCCAGCAACTGTACCCGTATTTAGCGCAAAGCGTCTCCGAAAGTGTCAAAAGACAGGGCCTTGTCGTAAGGAGGGCCATGAATGTGTTTTGAAAAGAGACAAACGCTAGAGCCGGAGAGGTTGTGTTTGAATTCCGGGTTGGCTACTTGAGATTCTGTGAGCTCTTCAACTGGTTTCCAAACCTTTCTGAGCCTGGGTCAGCCAGGGTCTCAGGGTGTGGGGGTCAGCCAGGGTCTCAGGGTATGGGGGTCTGCCAGGGTCTCAGGGTGTGGGGTCTGCCAGGGTCTCAGGGTCTGGGGTCTGCCAGGGTCTCAGAGTCCAGAGTCCCGGGTCTCAGGAAGGAGATATAGGCTGGGAAGATAGAGCTACAGAGACATTAGTATATAGATGATGTTTGAAATTGTGGGTGTACATGAGATTTCCCAGAAATAGCAATCAGGATGAGAGGAGTAAAAGATCAAGAATAGATGCCAGAGAGACACTAGAGAAGGGGATTCAGTGAATATTGGTTTTATTATCACAGTTGCAAATAATAGTTTGAATAATAACCGTTTCCAGCATGACCGCTTTCTCAGTGTTTTCAGATGCACGCTAAGGAGGCCCTGCTGGAAAGTTCTTTTCCTGTGTTGCTACTGACAGATGCTTGGGGCGGGAGGGATGTTTCAGTGTGTGCGGTTTTAATTGTTGTGCCCTAGACAGGTGGGTGCCCACACAGACCAAAGGGCATCCTGAGTATCCATTTGCCTACTGGAGTTATTATTCCATCCATGCCCGCTAGCAAGGGCGGGGAACAGCCTGCCTTGTTTTTTCCCCCTCTCCTATTAGGTGATTGAATGTCATCCTGGTAAATATGAGTGTGCCCCCAGATGAGTGGGAATAAATTACCACCATTGCTCACCCAGGCTGAATCAGGGTTCCTCCAGCCAGGTGTAGGAGAAAAATCTGACTTTGGGGATAAGGAGCAGAGCTGGCCTGCTTTCTGCTGCTTAGCCCCAAGCACACAGTCCAATCTAGTGCAGTGATTACAAGCTTCGTTTCGTTAGACTCAATACTGAGCACAGGGCTCCAGCCAAGGCAGTTTTAAAGACTAAAGCAGGCCAGCACTATTCCCTGGTTTAAAACTCTCAAGCGTGCACAGGTGGCTCAGTGGTAGAATGCTTGCCTTCCATGCAGGAGATTCGGGTTCCATTCCCAGACCATGTACCCTAAAACAACAAGAACAACGAAAACCAACCCTAGCAGCTTCCTGTAACATCTTGCCACACCCTGACCCTGCCTGCCTCTCTTACCCCGTCTCCTCCCACCAGCTGCCTCTTACCGCCAACACCCTGTCCAGCTGCCTTGGACTTGTTACTATTTCTTAAACACTCTGAGCTCATTCCTTCCTCTGGGCTCTCACACTTGCTGTTCCTTCTGCTTGGAATGCCCTTCCCACCAGGTCTTCATGGGTCTGTCTCCTTTGTCACCCAGGTCTCGGGTGGACTGATGTTCCCTCAGAGGGCCACTCCTGACCCCCAATCAACAATAACTGCGCTTCACAAAATTAGTCTCTCACTTTTTGGGGGGTGGGTGGGGTGGGGAGTGCCTGGGCCGGGAATCAAACCGAGGTCTTCCACTAAATTAGCCCCTTTTGATTGCTCCCATTTCATTTTCTTCATGCATTTAGCATTATTTGAAACTATCTTATTTCTTTTCTTATTTATGTCCTTTCTGTCTCCCTCCATTCATTTACTTATAAGATCCAATGTACCTCATCCACTTCCTGCATCCCCTCCGTCAAGAGCAGTCTTAGGCACACAGTAGTTGCTCAATAAATACATGTAAATTGAATAAATAAATGATCATAGTTATAAAAAGGGCAGGCTCAGGATTCAGAAAGGGTAAACTCTGGGCTCCACCACATACCAGTTTTGGGCAACTGGAACCACGACAAGCCTCAGTTTCCCCATCTGTATAAAGGGCATAGAAATTGTACATCTTCGGGCACTGTGAAACTTTAAGAGACCCAGCCCCATAAAGAGTCAAGCCCAGTGGCCGGCCTGGGAAAGCCTCCGAAATACCTGATAAATGCTCTCTGCAGTCAAAGCTAATAGTAAGTAACTTCTGGAGTCCTGGCATTGGGGCTTTAAAACGCTGCATCTGCACCCAGGCCTCGCCCCTCTGAGCGTC